>CM039507.1:49990659-50042425 GCA_022432975.1 Begonia masoniana | reverse complement strand
TTAAAAAAAAAAAAAAAAAAAAAAAAAAAAAAAAAAAAAAAAAAAAAAAAAAAAAAAAAAAAAAAAAAAAAAAAAAAAAAAAAAAAAAAAAAAAAAAAAAAAAAAAAAAAAAAAAAAAAAAAAACCTTATTAGGTGCTCAAAAGCGTAGTTAGTGTCGTACGCACCAACTTTTAAATTGGCAGAACCTTTATTCAATCGGAATAGGGAAGTGGATTTAGTTCAACATGTGAGCAATACCTTATCATTGCAAACAGAACCTTCATCTCCAGCAGGGATGTGGATTGTTCAACAAGGTGGCGCAATAATTTATCATTGCCAACAGAACCTTCATCTCCTGCAAGAATAGGAGAATGAAAATGGAAGTCCAAAGAGTAAGTGCAGTAAATGCAAATTGTCCGATTTTTACCAAAAATAGAAGAAATAAAAAGTGTAAAACATGGTCAGGAAAGAACAATCTATAAACAGTGATTGAAAGATGCTTTGCAAATTCCTAAACCTAACAACGGCCATAGGGAATCAACGACATTCGCTTCATAGTTCGTACCATAAAAAAGCAATTATAAAACCATTTCTCCACAACAATCGAACAATAATGGCAATAAGCTCACATACGTTGCATTAAGAATAGGGGGAAACAAAACCAAACACCAAACTAGGGGTGGGCTGAGGACCGGGACAGGGATCAAGAACGAACCGAGCAGTTTCAATAAAAACGCGACGGATCAGATATCGGAGAAAGTGGTGGAGAGCATAAAGAACGCGGAGGAGGCTTGCTCTGATAACCCGGTGAGCGGCGAGTGTGTGGCGGCTTGGGATGCAGTGGAGGAGCTGAGCGCGTCGGCTAGCCATGCCCGTGAAAAGCAGAAGGCGACTGGCCCGTTAGAAGAATTCTGCAAAGACAACCTGCAGACGCCATTATAGGCTGGATTGGCTGCTGAAGTTGCCATGGCTTTAACAGAGGATCAGGAATTTCAGGAATATCAACTGCCAGTCCGCTGACCTCTTGAACAATGTGAAGAACCGTGTCTTTTCCAGAACAATTCGAAGTCTAAGAATTGTTTTTCCAGTTGGAATTTGACATTGACGTTGATAATTTCCTTCTCCTCGATTGGTTGATATCTTAATTTTTATCCAGGGATTTCAAATGGGTGGTCAGATTGTCGGAGCAAGTGTGGTGAAAGATCTTTGGATGGGAATGGGTCTTGTTATGTTTTCTCGTAGCTGTTGGATGTTGTATAACTGGAACGAGGAGAGGAAAGTGAGGAGACTCTACGACGGCTTGCTGGAGAAGGGGGAGATCTATCAAGACTTGCTGCAAAAGGGGTTGGTCGGCGTTGTTGCAGAAGAACGCAGAGAGAGAGAGAGAGGAGAGAGAAACACAGGGTAGTTTAGGAATTTTAAAAAAAATTTGTTAAATCTAACGAAAAAATTGACGGTGGGGTTTAAATTGCAGATATTTTATACGTTGGGGTCTGATTTGGTATAAAAAAAACGTTAGGTACCAAATGGTCACTGACCCCATACGTTGGGGTCTAAATGATACTTTTCCCTTATTAATATTAATAATGTATATTTCATTTAATTCTAAAAAGCAATCGGTGGATACGTAATAATTAGGTGGAGGGTTATCTTAACGATCAAAAATCTGGATTTACTACATATAATCAGACGGCTTAGAATATGACACGTGAAAGTAGTACTTGCAGATAAAAGTGGGCCCTGCGAGATTGGCTTTGCCAGCCGTACGATGACGTTGAGTGTACCCCATCACACAAATCCGACGATAGCGACTGATGGTCTCCAGTGCGGTCAGAATTACCACGCCATACGGCGATGGGACTAAGCGGGACCAACACAGCGTAGAGATCGACGGCTGCGATTGACTGATAATGGGGCCAACACAATCCCGAGATCGACGGCTTCGATTGAATTATAGTGGGTCCCAGAAAATGAAAGTAACTTACTTTACCCTATCGTGTAAATTCGTGTTTCTCTGTTTGACAGTGGATTGAATTGAATAGTCGTAGTCAACAGATGCTGATGTGATCTGGACCGTTCGAGCTTTTCCAGACGGACGGTTACCGTCCGATTGATGATAAGGTAATTGAAGAAAAGACTAGCATCATTTAAGCACTTTTTTTTACTAGTAATATTATATTTATTGTTAATACATAATTGTTAAAAAATAATAATTAATATTATTAAAATAATAAATTTATTACATTAATTCCCTCACTTATTATTTATCATGTCACCGAATATATTTAAATAAAAATATTATTACTGTTCAATTAGGATAATAATTTCATGTTATTATTTAGAATAATATAAGTAATTATTTTACAGTTATTTATAGTATACTTTTAAGAATTTGATTTGAAAATTTTAGAAAAAACGAAAAGTCCAAACCAACTCAAAAAAGGTGCATGAAAAGACGAGATTTTTAACTGAGTTTGGGAAGTTGGAACCACAGTTTCATACCAACTCCCATAAAAAAACTAATTAAATAAATGATAATACGACTTTTATGTAGGATTGCACATCCACAACAGAAGATTAAAAAAGCTACTTTTGGAGATTAAAAGTCTCTAAATAGGCTTTTTAAACCATTATCTAACTCGTTCGAGAGGCAGGTAAACGACTTCAACTTCACCAACTAAACTAGCATTTTAAGTATTGACCACATTGTATACATGGGTGTGTAAAGAAACTGTAAATAATGCCAACATTAACTATTTAACTGTGAAATATTGACGAGGCAGTGATAACTCGTACAAAAATGAGCATAAAGCCTCACAAAAAGATGAACCTAAAATTGGAAAAAAAAAGGAATATCACATAGTTCCGTAACTATTAAAGGGTGGTTCTGCAATTTCTTATGAGCTCAGGCATTTCGGGTAATTCAGTCTCGTGCATCTTCATTTCATTTACTGTTTTTGTTCTATGGTTATGGATAAGAACTCTTTGGAGTTCGTTTTGGCTCATGATAGATTAAAAGTTGCTCCTACTACTAAGCTTGGAGTCTTGAGTATTGTCCAAAGTGGTACTGTAGGAGTAGTAACCATGATCAATCAACCACATGGAATTTATTCAGCTTCTAGAATTAAATAACTCAACATTAACTAAATTCTACTATACAAGCTAATAATAAATCAAGCAAGTGAAATTTTCCATACAAGAAATCACGACTCGCAGAATCAGCGGCTCTATCTCCACGGCGCAAAAGGATTTTGAACCTGCTTGATTGCAAGCAATTGCATCTAACCTTATAAAAAAGAAAAATCAAATCTACACCAGAAACAAATATTTTAGCCAAAATTATGCCAGACTTGATTTTCAGCTGGGAATCATAAAGACTTATTAACTCCAGCTAAATTTAACAAACATGGAATATTTTTTTACCATGTAGAAACTTTCATGTATCCTCTGGCACATGAACGTGTAGTAGATAGAGCCCCGTCTGATTGAAGTCAAACTCCGTAAAGGGGCAGGAAGATTTTGATGAACGAGTATGCGAGCGCTCCTGTGAATATATAACTGTCCATCCTATCGAGCAGTCCTCCTAAAATAAGCAAATATAAGAAAAAAAATATGATAAGATATGTAGAAATGCCACTTCAAGAATCTAAAAGAGTACGAAATCATTCAAGGTCTAAGATTGACGTGTTTAACCAAAAGAATACAGAGATCATGATATATGTTGCAAAAATGCCCATGTATAGAATAAGCGCAGCAATAACAGACGAGCTACGTTGAAATACAAACATACTCTTCGAGGTAAATCAAATGCCAACAGCAAAAATAATGCAATATGGAGGAAGTTAATTACCATGTCCAGGTATTAAAGACCCAGAATCCTTAACACCCGCATCACGCTTGATCATTGATTCCATAAGGTCACCGAAAATAGATCCAAAGAAATTCAGAAATCCAAATGCTATTGCACTGTATAAAGATAACAGAACAACAAACAAAGATTTAGATGTCAGAGAACTACTCAAGTATCTAACCCTGATTGCAGATTAATAATCTAGGTTTATCATAAGATCAAAGAAAGAAGTTCATGCTTTTAGAAGACAATAAACAACAAATTAGGTCAATGAATGAACCAAACGTACCATCTAAAAAGGATGATGAGACCAAGAGAATAATAAGATTTGATCATTTTCACGAACAAGTCATATGAATCAACAACGTTTCTTCAGGAACTTTTTTGAAAATGAAACAGTAATATAGTTATGCACCGTGGATACGATTTGATCCTATCCATGTGAATCCTGAATATCTTTTCTAAATAAAGAAAACAGACCAGGAATACAAAGGAATATTAATGTCTTTCGAAATTCACTCTCAGTTTTCTAGTTAATTTTTTATATTCAATTTTGAGCTATCCAAACAATATTTTTTTTTTTTTTTTGCACAAAGCTTCAAACAGATTAGCATATAGAAATGCAAGAATATAAATGACACCAAGAGAAACAAACTTAATCTAAGAAACAAATAATATGATGGCATCCTTCAGGATCTGCAGTCAGCTCATATAAGTATGCAGATGCTAATCTACAGTAAGATGCAATTGATGAATACCCAAGCAAAGATGTTGGCCAGTAAAGAAACTTTGACAATACAACTGAAGTGGCTATACAACCTCCCAAGCCAATAATAGTCCCCTCCCATGTCTTCTTCGGGCTAACACTAGTTAGTGGTGTCCTGCCGAATGCCTGCGCAGGGTAAAAATTACGTCATTAATTGCAAACAAGGCCCCATAATATATTAAGTATAATAGAATCTCCCAGCAATATTTTCACTGGTCGTAATATAATGAATATGAGATGCGAAAACAAATATCTTGTCAGATAACCAATCCTTAGAGAAAGGTAACGCAACAGATCAGGGACCTCTCATTGATAATGCCATAAAATTTCACCTGGACATTGATAAGATAATGAACAATGAGGAAAAAATTATCCCAAGGATTGACTTCCAATGGACATTTGAAGAAATGAAAGGACACCCCATAGAAAATTCATTGACGATCTCCCTTTCCTCACATTAATCACCAAAAAGGACAGAGGAGAAATTGATGAAAATCATCAACTGATATGTGTTAAATAAAAATTTCACTTCAAACATATTGTCTAACTTAGTTCAAGATTTTTTTTCCTAAGAAACTGAATTTCATCTTACAGAGAAGGCCTCAGAAAAGACACAACGGGTAAGACTACCCTTTGAAAATCAACATTGGTCACAATTCAAAATATGAAAAGCATAGAGAAAACAAAACAATAATATAGTGGAAACTACTGGCCTGGGCAGGATGTAAAGGTTGAAAGACAGTTTCAAAAGGCTTACATACCTTGCCACCCATAAAAGCAAACGTATCAGCAGCAATTACGCTGCTGCAACAAATCAAAGTGGCCACAAGTCCAACCGTCCAATTAGCTTGACCACCAAGAAGGATAGGCCAATCTTGCCCTATTACTCCTAACACAGCAATTGGTTAATATAGCAGTTAAGGCAGATGAGTATCACTTTCAAAAAATAGACAAGGACCAATCTCTGTTGCATGAGAATATTTATATCACTATAAGTGAGAACGGAAAACTGTACAATGTAGTTAAACCGACAATAGATATCAATACCAGACAACTACAAGGAATTAAAAAGGAAAAAAAATTACTAGTGTTTAGAGCTGGAACGGATAGACCACATCGAAGTTTAATCCAAAAACAGGGAAGGTAGCCACAATAAATGAATCCAAACATGGCACTACTGAGCTGAGCAAAACGTGGATTTCCTCTCTGTAAAAGCAGTGAAATAGCAACAAAAAAGGCAGCAAATGTCGCAGCAACGTCAATTTGACCAAAATACCTGCCATGTTAAAAAAAAGTGCATCAGCCTCAAATATATATACACTTCTCAACAGAAGTACATATATTAGTTAGCATAAGCAAAGGTGTCTAAAGGTCTCAATCTGGCTCAAATACATGAAAATGCTACAGAAAAAAACTAACAGCTTTAGGTGTATGAGCAATAAACAAATACATGTAAGTCAATTTTATCATAGAATCTGAATACTAAATGAAATTTCTCAATGATGAAGCAGTTTACAACATTTCATTTTTATGGAAAAGAGGGACTGAAAATCATGAAATTAATGTGCAAATTAGCTGATTTTTTTTCCGGATAAAAGCAAAAAATAATGCTTACAGACCAATCTTACAAAGTAGCTATTGGCATGAGAGTGCATATAACCGAGCAAACATGTGACACATATTGAGGAGGTGGAGTCATTCCTGCAGCGATTCCACGACTTCTAACCAACTCAAAATATTCACGTGCACCAAGAAAAATAGCAGCGGCAATAGCTGTTGTGAAAACCCACTCTCCAGCCAATATGATGATGCCAGCACTTATTCCAATGCCAACTCCAAAAAAGATTCTATTCTTCAACTGATTTGCTTTCTGTTGATCCTTTGTGATAGGATCCACTTCTGTGGATAAGTTATCAGCAGGGTCATCTTCCTATAACATACTCGTTTCAGTCATTTATTGAAAAACATATGTATAAATCTTCGACTTATATACATATTGATTATAACTTAGATCAAGAGCAAATTATGATAATTGAAATCTATTTTCGACTGAAAAAAAAGAAAAAAAATGTAGCATACATTTTTAGGTAAATAATTCAAAACTTTTCCATCGAAGCACAAATGTTCCAACCAATAAAATTTTTTATGTTTAGATGGCATAACTTCTATCTATCATTTCATTACGTGATCATCCCAAGTTTAGAGTAACCACGAACGGCTCTAATGCTATTTGCTCATCTCCTTTGCATTTAATCTTACAAGGTTGAGTATCTAGATCAGCTTACCTCGACACAGGACTAACCTTGGAAATCCTTTACGTATTTGCAATAGACATGACTTGATTGTGACCACATACCGAACAAATTAACCTATGACTACAAGAAGAACCACTGTCAAGCTAATTATCTCCATATCGTTACTAAGAACCCATCTAAATGAAGCTCAACACTCAATGAGACGCTTCACTTTCCACGGTCGCTAACATAAAAAGGAAAAACGAACACATTTAGCATTCATTTCTCATAATTGAACAAGAAAAAGATTAAGTGAATGAACACAACACTACTAGAAAATTTCGAATACCTCTCTGGCCTTGCCCTCACCAAACCGATTCGGTTCTAAATGAGAAACAGCCGTGACAATTCTCCGGCGAGACGAATGGTCACTGCAGCGTACGGGATTGCGATGCTCAAATACCAGTCCAAAAGTATTATTATTCTTGAGCTGAGGCAGTCCGAAGATTAGAGTTCTGGATGAAATGGGACGGCAAGGACACGAACGGAGAGAAGAAGAAAGAGATAGTGGAACAGCATTGAATCTATCGAGCTCCAAATACAATGGCGTCGCAGCCATGGCCGACGAGTTCCGAAGAAGCTCGAAGGGATTCAGCTTTAATTGGAGAACATGTCGGACAAACTGAAGAACGAAGAAAGATAGATTTAATAAATTATAAATAATTAATATATTATATTAATATCACTAATTATTATTTAATGCGTTAATAAATATAGAAATACTAGTTCCAATAAATACAACGTTTAACAATTATTTGTTTTTTTATTAAAAGAATTCAAATATTTTAATTTAGGGTAAAGTGCAATTTTGCCCCTACAACTAGGTGAAATGAGCAATTTACACCGTAAACTTGAATAATAGGCAAGAACAACCTTAATGTATTGATAATGGGCAATATGACCCCTACCGTCATATTTTCCATCAAAAAGTAAAATTTTTTCACTTGTTCATTTTTTTTTTCCAAAATGCCCCTCACTGGATCGAACCGGACCAGACCGGTTCTGCTAATTACACTCTGATTTTTTTTTTTAAATCATATTTCTCGGAAAAGAGAAGACAAATGAATAGAATTAAAAATAAAAATAAAAAACCAGAGTGCAATTAGCCAAACCGGTCCGGTCCGGTTTAGTCCAGTGAGGGATATTTTGGAAAAAAAAATGAAAAAGTGAAAAAATGTTACTTTTTGACGGAAATTATGACGGTAAGGGCCATATTGCCAATTATTAATACATTAAGGTTGTTCTTGCCTATTATCCAAATTTACGGTATAAATTGCTCATTTTACCTAGTTGTAGAGGCCAAATTTCACTTTAACCTTTAATTTATTAAAAAGTAATAAAAAAAATTATACACGTGAACTTAAATTTCACCTCCTCAAACTTATCTTGCTGAATACATCCAACTCTGTCCATGCTTAATTTGGATACTCTAAGCCTAAGTGTGCCTTTATATCTTATTTTTGTCGAGGGCTTTTGCAATCGATTTACGAGAAATGTTGCAAAGATTTAATACGATAGTTGATGAGAAAGAATGCGGAATGATAATTCATAAGATCGGATCTAACATCTCCAAAATTGTTGTCAATGTGAAATCTATAGTCGAAGAATAATGAACATAGGCCGCGGGTTGGTTGCTGACCCTAACTTTGCAGTTAATGAATAAAAATCGAGGATAGTAAGTAATAAGGAAATGAATATCGATCCACCATCAACGATAAATGTAAACTAAGATTTAATTTATCGGTTCATGAGAAAGAAAGAATACACACCAATCATTCATAAATTCTAATCGAACACTCCCAAAATCGTCAACGTGAAATCTATAGTCGAAGACAAGTAAAACCAATTTAATAGATTACAATCTATCACAATTAATTTATTAATGAGCGAACGACGCATCATCGTATAAGTTTAAAGTGCACATATATCGTTACTCTAATTGGATAAAATTTAAGACAAATGTCAATGATAATCATAAAAGTTGTTCTACCATGGACAATTACCAACAAACAGGCAATAGAACCAGTCCCCTTCTTCTCTATGTAAACACTAGTTCTAACACAATGAACAAAAGTGTCACCCCCCTCTAAATATGGTCTTAAATTTTACATGTTTTAGAGTGTCAAACAACTCATGCATGTGCTCTCTTCTTGCTTCCTATATATCAGTTACTTTCTTTCAGTAATAGGAAGTCGACCCTGCCCAGGTACTCATGTTCTCTTAATAAGATATCCCAAAATAACGCCGACCAACCCCATCAGAACGACATACATAAGTGCGATACCTCTGCGCTGTTGTTTGCCGCCTTTGCATCTCAATACCTCCTGCATGTGATTAGCGATTAATTTATCGGAGTAGGATTTAGGGAAAAAAAACAATCGGTTCATCACCCATTTTGATTCCAATTGATAAAAATCCAGAATGCCAGTTTCCACAAAATAGGTAAAAATCGGACTTTGTGCAAAAGGTAAGAGAAATATTGATTGATTGAAAAGATGAAAAGGGAAGTAATGATTTTGGGATCATCAATAGGAAACAAGAATCAACCTAAAGGATGTTTATATAATGTACAAAGACTAAGTGGAGATGTGAAGTACATAACAAAATTGATGTCCAATAGTACGTATTAAACGATCCAGATCAAGAGCAAGCAGGAAATTAAATGCCCAAAGATCCACCGTTCTTTTGAGAATTACAAAAAGTTAGACAAGCATGGGACGTTGAAATAAAGGCGCATAGTCATGGGCGTTGAATAGCAGATAGAGGAAAAGATTTAATTAATGAAAAAACGTAAGGATAAGAGTGAATGTTGTTGGAAGATATAAATAATGGTTAAGGCACTATCAGTCGCAACTTGCAACAAAGAAATATGAAGTCATGTAGTAATCAAAAGCTCATTATCATATTTTTCTTTGATTCTCAGCAACAAGATATTTTATTTAATTGAGATGAAGAACCTAATGATGAGGCCCTCCAACTTCCACCCATGATTATAACAAAGAATAAGATAACCAAAATGTAAATGCAAAGATTTGCATTAGTGTTGGCATGTGATTTTTTGACAATTTATTATAAAAATAATATTTTATTCAAGTGGTGATTTATGACTTGACAATCAAGAAACCGCCCAATCCGATTATGGGAAGATATTATAGAAGTAATAATGATGATTCTATGAAAGAGAAAAATAAGGAAACAACATTATTTGGAAAGATATTGAATAAGGTATATGCACTTGTTTTTTGGAAAAGTTTTATTTGGAAAGCCGATTTGTTGTAGATTTGACACGATTTGCTGGGCTCTGACTTCCTATGATTAATGGGATGCTTTCCTGAATTTTTGGGCGAAAATCTGGGCTGTTATGGAAACTTTCCTAAAGTGTCACATGAGGTGTCACATAACCGAATTTGTTAAGATTGTGTTTCCTTATTCCATGCGGCGGTAAATCCGATTTGGTAACTGAATGAATTAAAGATATGGAAGCTACCAATATTATTTAAAGCCTTCGTTTTTCTGAAGAAGGCTGCGGAAGCCATTATTATTGAGAGCGAAAAGTTTTTTATTCTTCCGGGCGATTTTATTCTATACCGACGCTTGCGTGTATTCTGCAATAGTTGATCCTTTCATTCACGCCTACTGTGAGTCGTCGGTGATTGTTCTTCAGCAGACGACGGAGTATTGATTTTACACGAGAGAAGATTTTCTTCGTTTTCCCGAGCCGTCGGTTTTCTTTCACGCCCTACGTTTCTGCGTATGGGTTTGTGATTGTGTTGCACACTCGACTTAATCTGTGGATTTCATTGTTTTATTGAGTGTACTGTGTGTTGTATCCGAAGACTTCGATCTGGTGTTCCAGGAGGTGTCACAGGAGGCAACTTTCCGTGTTCTTCATTGAAGCTCTGTCTCGGGAGGAGACAGCATCTGAACTCGTGAGGAGTTCTGTTTCTTAGACAAGGGGAGCTTGTCGTTCGTGATCGTGGGCGAGGGGATCTTGCCATAACACGGGTTTCGGGAGGAACCAACAACGAGGGGAGCTTGTTGTTATCTAGATCTCGGGAGAGGTCGTTCTAAAGTCGAGGGGATCTCGCAAAAACTGTTTCGTTGGGGAAGTTAGCTAGAGGCGGCGACAAAGATAAGAGGGAGTCTTTATTTGTATAAGTCCGAGTTTTTCTTGTAACTTTGTTAACTCAAGGAAAAGTTTTTATATCTGGGCGTGGCCCCGCAGACGTAGGCTGGTTGCCGAACTGCGTTACCAACCTCTTGTGTCATTTATTTCCGCACTTTTTATATCGTTCATCGTGACTTTAAAATCGGTGTCACACAAGGATCCTTGTGTGACATCACTGAACTGATCTTAAACTTTCACAAAAGAAATCATATTTGAAGGAGCACAAGAAGTAGATCCCCTTTCGGCTGATCCAGCAAAAGCAGCAAGGAGTATATTATTATAGTCTATAATTTGCTTAAACAGTGGAAGACTTGCTCATCAAACTTAGATTGAAGTGAAATTTCAATATGGAAAAACAAAAGTGAATAAGATTTTTCTTACCAATTCTTGTTGAAGCTTGTTATTTTGTAGAACAGCAGAATTTTTCTCCTCGGTCAGCTTTGTAATAAGAGATTTTGCCTGAAATAACAGAATTTTTCTCACAATAAGACACCAAAAGCTACCCCTGCTGTCCTGAGCAACGGAGCTATGAAGAAAATCAGAAGAGCATGACCTCAAATGTTAACGAATATATATCTTCATTAAACGATAATACAATAAAATTTTACATGTTGAAATATTCAATATTCAATAACATTAAAAAAAAATATTAAACAGCAACTACAACTCTAACTTTTATTTTTAAGACTCTTCATTGCTTACAATGTCGCCACAATATTTGCTTGCTGTCAATACTGCTAAAGAAAATTATAGAATCTGATCGTCTAAAAAGAATAATATGGTCAAGTTCCAAAATGGCAATATACTCTGAAAATATTCTACAGTATTCTTGATAGAAGCGTTAAAATTGCAGAATGCAAGCGTGCTTTGATGTTAATCAAAATCCAATTAAACAGGAACAATACTATTTTCTCAATAAAAAAAGTCTCATTTGAAAAAATAAATTAGGCAGAAAGATTCAAAGAGTCACCAATTGAACCTAATAAGTTCACAAAGTCCAAAACTGATGACGGTAATGATAAAAGAAATTTAACGTATTAGATTTTGAAAGTAAGTCAGCCCACCAGGTAACCAACTTGTAGCAAATAAACAAGTCCTATTACGACATGAAAATCACTGATTTCATATTCCTCAGCACTCATTATCCACCAATCTAACACCTTGGAAGCCCACTAGTCAACTTGTAGCAAATAAACAAGTTCTGATACAATTCACGCATGAGGACATGAAAATTATTGCTTCCATATTCCTCGCAACACTCCTCATTATCCACCTATCAACACCTCCTAACTTGACAATTAAAAAAAAAAACAAATAAAATAATGAAATACCTCAGCTAGTTTATCACGAGAATCATGCCTTTCAGAGGCTCTGGAAACCTACATATATAATTACATTAATCAAAACACAGCAGCTATCTTTGAAAAGCCAAATGAGGTCCAACAAAAACCAGAGTTTCGCTTGAGATCAAATTCAAACCCATCAAAACTCACAGAGGTAAATTCAGAAGGAATATGATTGCCATTGTCGGATATTGAAGCTCTAGGTGAAGAACCTTCTTCTGATCCTTCTCGAACTGGAGATGGCAGTCCAGGAGGAGCAACATAAGCCACCATCAATTTACACTCCTCCACTGGGTGCCCCGATTCTTTATTAAACTAAATGGTCCCCCCAAAAAAAAAAAAAAACTATTTGCATTCCGGGACTCTTAGCTCAGATATATCAAAGAAAACATATATAAATTATGAACTCAATACCATTTCCGAGTTTATATCCTTCAAAGTAGCGCCAGGACTTGCCACGACGCTCTGGAGCAGAAATTTGTCCTTGCATTGCATATCAGGAGGAGCCTCCTTCTGTGCTTGCATGGTCACTGTTAAACAAGAATTGGGAAGGAGGGAGAAAACTAATTAACCCAGAAAGCGTAATTGCACCTATAATGTCAGAAAAAATATGATCAATCACCAAATGACGGGAGGGAATTGAACCTGTTACGTCACATGTGGATTTTGGCAACACAATCCCAGTGTTAGGTCTAACACAGTACTTCTTCGGATTCGTCGTCTTCACCTAGAAATCCCCCCAACAAAAAATAGAAAAAAAAAAGTACAAATTTAAGCATAAAACTTCTGCTCAACACTCCAGAAACAGTTTAAACAATAAATTTCTCAGAAAATGAACCGAAATTAAATGTGAAATTCAGCACAGCACCTTAAAAGCAACATAATTGTTCGTCGAATTAGAGAGTTGCAGCGAGCATGAGATCTGTTTCCTCAATTCGACTTTTAACCATAACACAAAAACATGCATCAGAATCTGATAGAAATGACAAACCTGGATCTGAAATCAAAGCGGAATACTTTCCAAATTTTCAAAAGAAGAAGGAGAAGAGAAGCAATCAAGCAAGCCTCACATGGAAATTGGAGCTCTTGAGGTGAAACGTCGAGAAGCTCTCCGGTACTCATTCCGACGAATCGGATAGAGACCCCAGCTCGGAAAAGCGACTTTCAGGTGATCGAGAGAGAGAGAGAGACAGATACAGAAGAGTTCTGACAACGGATGGTGGTTTATGGAGAGATAAAGAGAGAGTACGGAGTAGGAGAGAGAATAGAGTTTTCAAAGTTGTGACGTGGAATAGTCAACAGCCTCTCTCCATTTCCTGTCCGGTTCTTCTCTCTACAGTTCGTTCGGTGCAATTACGACAAAATTGTTTATTGGTTTAAAGACAAACTAAATTTCCGAATTTAAATTCACATTTTTACCGATAACAAAATAAATCTCAAATTTTAAGGCTTAAATCATGTTCGATTTTACTCAAATCAAAACGATACGAATCCAAATTAATATTTATACATTTTTTATTTTAAAAATTATAAAAAAAAACCCAACAAAATCGACTCAAAATTAGAAAAATCTAAAATTGAAACAAATATAAACCAAACGAAACAAAAATAAAAAAGAAACGAGATTTGTTTTGTCCAACGTGCAAAGTTTAACGTTTATTTAGTTCAAAAAAATGCACGATTTAAGTTAAACGAATCTTAGAGCTTGAGATTATTTGGTTTATTCGGAGTTTAAGTTGAACAAACTCTCGAAATTGCAGTGTAATTTGTTATTTTATATATATTTACGTAATTATTTTATTTTTCATAAACTAGGTCTTTGTGTAAATAAAATAATTAATCATAAAAATATAATTTCAATTATTATATATTTATGGGTCGGTTCAATTTTAATACTTCTACTTTTTAATTTTATCTTTTAAAGTTTTTGTTGAGAAAATTAAAATAAGGAGGAATTAATTGAAAGCACCATATAAAACATATTTTCTCTCATGATTAAATTAAAATTAAGATATTTCACTTTGCTAATTTTAATTTTAATTAATGCAACTGACAATACTAAAATAATGCTTTATTGTATATTTTTTTAGGGTAAAGTGCAATTTGGCCCCTACAACTAAATGAAATGGACAATTTACACCGTAAACTTAGGTAAAGTGCAATTTCACCCCTACAATTAGGTGAAATGAGCAATTTACACTGTAAACTTGAATAATAGGCAATAACAACCTTAATGTATTGATAATGGACAATATAGCCCCTACCGTCATATTTTCCATCAAAAAGTAATATTTTTTCACTTGTTCATTTTTTTTTTTCCGAAATGCCCCTCACTAGACCGAACCGAACCGGACCGGTTCGACTAATTGCACTTTAATTTTTTATTTATTTTTTAATTCTATTCATCTGTATTCTCTTTTCCGAGAAATAAGATTTAAAAAAATAAATAAATAAGAGTGGAATTAGCTGAATCGGTCTAGTCTGGTTCGGTCCAGTGAGGGACATTTCGGAACAAAAAAATGAATAAGTGAAAAAATGTTATTTTTTTTATAGAAAATATGACGGTATGGGTCATACTGTCAATTATCAATACATTAAGGTTGTTATTGCCTATTATTCAAGTTTACAGTGTACTGCCCATTTCACCTAGTTGTAGGGGCCAAATTGTACTTTACCCAAGTTTACGGTGTAAATTGTCTATTTCACCTATTTGTATGAGCCAAATTGTACTTTACCTATTTTTTTAAGCAAATTAATATTAAATATTAATGAAAATGAAATAATTGATAATACAGGTAGTTCTGCAGCAACCCATGTGAAGCATGGGCATTGTAATAATTATTAAAATAATATTTTTTTTATAAGTTTGTCAAAAATATTCATTTACAATATTTATTCATAATTAAAAGATTTTTATTTACTTGCTCATTATGTATCCATGTTTTGACTTTTGGGGTCCAACTCCACAATTCTAAATCTTATTTATTTTAAATATATAAACAACGACGACATCACATTATACGTTGTCTCCAACTCTCTCTTGTATGCACTGAGTACCAAGATACTACATGAAATCACCGCATGCATGTTCAGAAATCAATGTCAAGCATAATTTTTAATTACTATCTACTCGCATCCTCACTGCTAATAACAACAACATCACTGTAGCTGGGAGAAAAATCTATACAGACGTAGAAATGATGTGTCAGATGATCCCATTTTCATTTTTTATTCACTTGATCTTGAAATTCACATCTTAAAGCGTACTAGATAGGCGGCTAATAACAACTAGAAAACAATTAAATGAAACAAAAACATCGCGGTGACTATAACCTTTAAATCTTAAATCTTTTGCGTCAAAATTGGAATCAAAGACATGTTCAAATATTCCAAAGGAATCTACTTTGAAAAGGAAAAAACACTTCAAAATAGAAATTACCCTTCGATTAAAAGAATTATCTATAACAGAGAATGCGTTTGAAAATAGTGAAACTTAAAAACATATCATAATCTAAGATTACAAAGACATCAACCTAGCCGCTCAGTGTTTTACTCACACACAATGAAAATAGTGAAACTTAAAAACATATCATAATCTAAGATTACAAAGACATCAACCTAGCCGCCCAGTGTTTTACTCACCCACAATTCTGACAAAATTTACTCTCACTAAATTACAAAGGAAACACTCTCCGCTTTTAACAACCCATTCCTCGTCGTCTCTTCCATAGACGTCAAAGTCATCACAAGCATCTTTGAATAAATCTAATTCTACTAAATTTCCACTGTAGTCCTTATAAAAGAAATGGGTCTTGAAAAAGGGCCATGGCTGTGATAGACACACTAAGCCTCGGTCCTCTGGCAACTTTCTATCCAAAAACTCTTCTAGGGTTTTCTTGTGCTCATTCCAAACATCGCGGAGTTCATGTGCGAAGCCTTCCAGCTCCATGCATTTTTCTTTCTTTAATTGTTGTCAATTTTGATTGACTTGATTCGTCCGTGAGATACACTTCAATCTCGCTGCATATCCACAATCCCAAAAAAATTTGTAAATGAAAAAGAAAGAAAATACAATACACACGAAAAGAGACCCAAGAAAAAATCCACTCAAATCACGTTTAGCCCGCAACCAAGCGCAAAATTTCATAAAAAGAACAGAGGTTCTTTGAAAGACTATTCTCACCTTTCCGACGCAGAAGCTTTGACTGAACTCTGGGAAGAAAAGCTTTTGTCTTCCATATTTTTTTAACGTAGGAAGTAAGTCCTGAAAAATAAAATATAAAAAGAAAAACAAAGAAAGAGAAAGAAGTGAGACGGGGAAGAAGAAGAAGAGAAAGAAACAATTTATACTAGTATTACAACAGTTGTACAGATTTCTTTCAATCGGATTGTTTTTAGCACTTTTGCAATTAAAAGCAAATACAGTGTAGAGACTTAGACCGGAATGCCAAAACTATCCCTCAAGGTTCCTTGTGAAATCCTGGGAAATTTCTCTTTTTCTTTTTACTCTGTTAGAGAGCTAAAAAACAGAGTAGAACAGAGAGTTGTGAGAAAACGAGTCGGAGAAAGAAGAGGTCATTCTCTTCTCTGTCAAATTCTCTTAATATAATATTCAACCTAAGCTGGATCTTACGTAGACATTTCGTTTGAAGTCGGCTCAGTTTTCCCACAACAGTAAAAGCGGTTAAACGTTGGCCATAGGAACATCTCAATTGAAAGAACACGTACAATTAAGGGTTAAACAAACAACAAATCATACGACTGGGCTGTGATAATTGACTTGTTTGATTGCGCTAGTTCTCGTCATCACCCCAGTTGATCTATAACCAAAACAATTCTTATCCTTGAAACAGAAATCATAGAAATTTCAATAAGAACCAATACGAGTTTCAAGAGATTTACACGCCAATAAGCATGATGATAACAGTTACTTGTAACAGAGATTGCCTGCTTATTATTATTATAAGCCATGAATGAGTGCAAAAAAGTAATAAATTAAAACATGTCTAGAGTTCCTCGAGCCACAAGGTATATTCTACTCGATTAACAAAATAAAGAACATATTGCATGACATGAATGTTTTTTAGACAAAGCAGCCTAGCGTGGAGAGTTAAGCTTGGGCAGAGCAGGAACGGGGGTTGGCCACCATGGCAGCTGAAATGGAAAGGCCTCAACCCCGCCCAATGATTCTTTCAAAGGACAGTCACCCACAATATCCAGGCTCTTCCACTTCAAGTCGTAGCAAATAATTTTGTTCATCATCCTGCCATTGCATCCAAAGTAAATGGTGTCTCCCTTGCTGGGATGGAAGGCCAATGGCCACATCGACCCATATCCACATCCTATTGCGGCCTTCCTCAGCTGCTCATAAGAGTTGGCAGATACACCAATTTCTTGCAACCAAACCTCCTTCGCCAATCGCCACTCGGCTCCGCCGTCACCCTCGTCCAATTCCCAAATCTTAACGTGAGAAGGTTCAGAGCATTCTTCCCCGGACCACGACACTTGACACATTCTCAATTTTCCTTGGCAGATTCCAAGCTTATATTTTTCCAATCCTGCGTCGAAGCTGTCTGGGGGATCTTGAATTACGCAAACCTCTTTCTTCTTCGAGTTAAATGGATCCAATCTCATGAGTTGTACTTTGCTCCATAAGAGTTTCCAATACAAAATTCCATTGCAAGCGACAGCCCTCGAACTGCAGGGGAGTCTCGTCCGCCCCTCCGGCATCGACACGGCAAATTCGTTCCACTGCCCATCCTCGGATGAGAATATCTCTACATTCAATTCAGTCCGTGAGTTATAGGAAATTGGAATACGCACTACTCTGTAACGCAACTTCCCTCCCTTTCTAGCCTCTGTAACGGAGGCGGGATCGCAAACGAAGCCGGTGAGGACGAGTCTGTGCAGGCGAAGAGTGGGAGGAAGGGCAACCCATTGCCGAGTGACGGGGTTGACCACAAAGTAGTCGCTTTGAAAGTGCTCTCTGTTGGAGCACAGTATCAGATCATGGCAGGAACCCATGACAGTGATGGGGTCGTTGCCGTCGAGGCGAAACCCAGGAAGAAAAGTGAGAGAAAATCCAGAAAACTTGATGTCGGGCACCCCGGAGGAAACGGAGAACTCTCTGACGTTGCGGGAGTACGGAACCTGAAGGAAAAGGCCGGGCAGGGGGTCCTCGATGGAAGGAGCGTTGTGACGGCGGAAAGCTTGGATGAAATGAGGAGAGGTAGTGAGAGAAAGACATCGCTTGGATACGCACCTGGAGGCAAAGACAGAGGAGAGAGGGAGGCGGAGAAGAATTTCCTCGACCATGGAGTCGGGAAGCTGATCGAAAAAGGGTTGTTGGGGAGGGGGAGGGGAAAGTCTCCTACGCTTGGCAGGCATAGCTTCCACGGCTTCCACCTCAGAGAAGTTGGTTGTTTTGGCGATGTGAGTCTGGTGTGCTTTTATAGAGCGAAAGGATTTGTTTGAGATATTTTCGCGTTACCCAATTCGAAACTCACTTAAACTAGATTGAAATTTGAAGTTTAAGACCGATTTTTTTAGACATTTATCGAGGTTTAAAATAATAATTGATATAATTAAAATAATAAATTAATTAAAATTAGGAATAACTTTTTCTTTCTATAATTATCGAATATTGGAGAAATTAATACTATTTAGACGTGGAGGCATTTGATTGGTGATCTTAACGCACTTGACCATTATCATCGGAGAGAAGCGGTAAACGTAGTATTCAATACGTCGAGTCGAAATGAGCTGTGCTTTATCATCTTCTCCTCTCTGAAGGATTCTCTCTCTCTCCGTCGTCAGGATTCACCGTTTTTCTTTCCTGGATCGTTTATTCTGTGGGTTCTCTTTCTTTTTTTCTTCCAGTTTGAATGCTTGGAAAACGACGGCCGAGATAGAAAACGAAATTGTTGGTCGTTTTGCTATATTTCGCTGTTTTTTTGGTCTCCTTTGACTTTGGTTTTCGCCTCTGTGAATCGCAGTATTTGTGTTCTTGAACTCTCTGGGCTCAATTTCATTTTGATCAGTTTAATCTTCAACGTCTGTCTGGTGGGATTTTGTAAATTTGTTAAAATTTTGCTTTCTCGTGGCCTAGGTTCGTATTTGCTGAAAAATTCCTGTTACAATCGATAGTTTGAATCCATTAGTTATCTGTTTGATTTTTTATCTTAGTATGTTATTTACGTGATTTCTAGTTATTGTTTTTCTCTGATTATGTGAGAATGGAAATTGATTGGTTATTCGTTTTCTTGTTTTGTTTTTCACTAATTCTGTTGGAGAAGCGATGTTGATTTTCATTTGTTTCTGTTTATATCACGCAGTCTATTGCCCAAAAATATGGCTAGAAGCATGTTCAAACAAGAGCATGTCTTGGGTATGTATGATATTGATAGAAAGTTTGTCTGTGAATCAATGTCCGATCATTTGGTTCATTTCTGATAATGAAAGTGTCTGTTCGTTGTAGAAAAGAGACGTGTTGAGGCTGCAAGAATAAGAGAGAAGTATCCAGATAGAATTCCTGTAAGTATTGCCAATTTATGCAAGCTTTACAATCTAATTGATTACATGCCCACCCCATGAGTTGCATTGAATTTGGTAGTATACATGTATGTTTTCATGGCTTAGCTTATGCATCAGTGTCGTTTGAAAAAAAAAAAAAATTGTTTGAGAAATATATCGAGATGTATTTTGAATTGTGCATTTGTTTTGTTCTTCATTCTATTTTGATTTCTTCTCTTTCTTAAGGTGATTGTGGAGAAGGCCGAGAGAAGTGATATTCCCAATATTGACAAGAAAAAGTAAGAACTTACTTCCACTTCCCACCTTATGTTGATTGCTCCCTCGCTCGCTCTAATAGTTTAGATAATATTTTACATCCACTTGTTTTTTTTTTCCCTTATTCTTATCCTTGATTGTAGTTATTTGAGCCATCGAGAGCCCGGATTTTAAACTTAAGAATGTCATCTAATATCAACCTCTCTCTGTCTCTCTCTTTCTAAATAAATATATATGTATGTAATGTATATAAGTGTTTGTGTGTAAATATGTATGTGTGTATATATATGTATGTATGCGTGTGTGTATATATCTCACACATACACACACGCACTCACTTGGATAAATTTCGTTGCATGAAAAACCTTGGAAGAACCTCAGTTCACTTTCGAGTAATGTATCGGTGAGATTTTGCCAAGAAGGCTTATGTGTGGATAATATTTTACAGGTACTTAGTGCCAGCTGACCTTACAGTCGGCCAATTCGTCTATGTTATCCGAAAGAGAATTAAACTAAGTGCTGAAAAGGCAATCTTCATATTCGTCGACAATGTCCTCCCGCCTACTGGTAAAGTAACAATGCATTTTTTTTAAATCGTTACTTTTCTTTTAAATTTTCGGAAACCAAAAGTAAATATTGATTTTTTACTATTGCAGGAGCAATCATGTCTACTATATACGATGAGAAGAAGGATGAAGATGGTTTCCTCTATGTTACATATAGTGGAGAGAACACGTTCGGGTGACAATCAGCCTTGATATGGTACTGCCTAATACTTCTTTTGTACCGTGGTCGCATGCTTAACACCCTTTGTTTCTTTGTTATCATCGTGTTGATATATCGATGTTTTCTATGCTTAAAAATGTACAGGTATGATTTGTACATAACATTTCGTCTACTTGAATGTATAATATGTGCTGAAATAATGACTCATTTCACAATCTTTGATCTTTGGATGTTTATAACTTGAATTCATGAATTGAGAATGAGATTGATCGATTTCGTGTGGAGTGGAGTTGGACGGAGATGAGATGATCTTATTGCCTGCAAGATGTACTCTCTTAATGATTGCATTTGTCGATGTTACTTAGCTAATGAAATTGATAATTTTGAGTTTAGATTATTGATGTGAGATTAGGATATGAAAAAAAAACTCGGTTTTGGTTGCATTTTTGAAGGATTAATAAGTTTTAGGATAATTATCAATATAGATCCTGAATTTATGAGTGTTTTTCAACTGTCACCTTAGACTATCAAACCCGCACCTCGAAGTTGGCCCCGTTAGCAAGGACACCTTACCATTAAGATCCGTTAGAATCTTCGTTAACTACCGTCAACTCCCTCTCTCTCTGTTAACAGGACCTCTGAGTGAAACTTTCCATTGATACTGATTTTCAATGTATTTACACAAATCTCCTCGATTTCTTAGCAAGTTCTTATCGAAATCAAAATTGAGTCTTTCATAGAGGTCGTGGTTCTTTCGTAGAAAATTATTCTGTCTCCGAAAAGAAAGGAAACAAAGAGCATAGATCGAAGTTAATGGCACACACATGAACTAAAGGACGCTTGAACCATCGGAGAAAACCTAATCCCGAACCCATTCTCCACGGGCGAGATTTTGGAGGAAAATGACGTTTTTTCTTTGGAGGGAGAGAGACCCAATCACCTCGCCGCGCATAGTTTGTGAAGGACAAATTGCCTATTTGTTAAATAAAGTAATTAATAATTTCACATTTAATCTATTAAAATATTCACTAACGTGTCAAACAATCATAAATATAATTTATGTAATAAATTAATTATTTATAATTTATACCTTAATTATACTAATTATTGTTTGACACGTTAACAAGTATTTTAATAGAGTAAACATAGTATTACTTTATCGTATTTATGACCATATGGATTATTTTATATTTGACCATGATATAAAAAGTAATATCAATCAAATTAAAAATACATATCATGTGATCTTATTTTTATTTACTGCAATACATCAACGCGTTCATTTAAATAAAAACATCTCATTTATTTTACAAAATAAAGTTGTAATTAGTCGAGTTGACACTTTTAGCAATCGACTGGATCCTTATAAACAGTCGGTCGAGTAAAAAATAATTAATAAAATACGATTTTGGTTAGCGTAAAAATGTTCACGAATTTTTAAATAAAACATGGTATTTATTATCAAATGAATAATGTAACGTCTGCACTATTCTACTATTTATTTCTACTTCATGATGTATCATACATTGATCGATGCAGTTAATAATTTATTTTAATTATTTGTAATGCCTTATTTTAATTACAACAATTAATTAATGTTTGTGAAGTAATAATTAGAAAGTGAGAATGAACAATAAATGTAGCAATACTAAATTATTGTTAAATTAGAGTAACTCTTAAAAAAATTTATTAAAAAATTACGTGTCAAATAACTATTGGTGTAATTAATGTAATAAATTATTTTTTATAATTATTATATTAATTGGATCAATAATTGTTGGACGTAGTTTTTTTAGAGAATACACTTAGCAATACTCAGAAAAAAATTATTGTAGAAAATGATTTAAAAATAAAGTTAAAAATAAAAAAATGGAATAATTAAAATTACTAAATTAAGCAAATCCTCAATCACAACTACAAGGACACTGTATTTTACCCAACAAATTGAAACTAACAGAAAACCTAGATTTCCGACCCCGGCCAATTCCGATGGCTCTCAACCCTCATCTTTACCCTAATGGAATGCCCATTCCCTTCCTTAATGAGATATTTGTGCTGGTCAGAGGTGGCGTCGAGTTCGAGGTCGATAAGATTTCCGGGTCAGTTCCATTTTTCTTTCTTCACGGTATTTTGATCTCACCGACGATGGAATTTGTTTAAATTTTGATCTTGCCGATGATGAAATTTGTTTAATTTTCTTCTCCGTGAAATTAAAATTAATTGATAGTTTTGAGTTGAATCTTGATTTGATTTTGCCTTTTCCATCGGTATTGTTTTTTTTCTCATTATGGTAGTTTGTTTTCCCTAATGAAATGCGGGTTGATTTGAAATTCAGTTTCATGTTCGAAACAAAATTGAAAATATAGATTTTTTTTTTTTATCGGATTGATTCAACCTTGTTTCAAATTAAGACCGAAAAGATAATTTTTGATTGAAGGCATTGACATTTTCTATTGGATATTGTCTTAGATAAAGAGGGCTGTATGAATCTGTTTCTGATAATGAGCAAGACATCAGCCCCAAGCAATTATGCTCTTTTACATATTTTAATTCCTAATATAAACGCTATCCTACAACAAGCAGGCTACAATTTGAGCAGTAGGATCTGTGGTTCTTTTCCATCCTTACCATTTTTTATGCACGCCATTGCTATTTATTCTGAAAATTTAACTTCTAGCGACGATTTCGATAAATATTATAATGTAAAACTATATTTTAAATGGTTCATAGATTAGAAGACAAGGGACATCGAGAGGATTCAAATACATGTTTTATCTCTAATTCAAAAAATTTCATAATTTCTTGCAAATTTATAATGGGGTTAGGACAGTATTGATTGAGAATTTCGCAGGTATGATAAATTCCCCTCATCTTGTACAGGACATTAGGAATGCAATTGAGTGGAGATTTTTTAAGAATGATCCTAATTTTCTCGTTCATGCATGATTTATTGAAGGAAGACTTGCACGTTCAATTTTCACCATAAAAAATCATCATTCATCAAAATTCCTTTTACATTGATTCATTTAAATTCTTTTTGAAGTTCATTTCTGCAAATGAGTAGTGGAGATGAATTGTATTTATAGAATATTTCTTACATCTTTACAATAGGAAATAAATTACATAGGAAGGGAAATAAATCATATACAAATACACATCTCTATAATAATGGAAAACAAATATAATTATGGAGAAGATTGCTGAATATTGGGTAAGGATTCTCCCCCTGCAAGCCGAGCGAGGGATTTGAACACACACGAAGCTTGGAAGAGAAGAAAACAAAAAGTGGTTCAGAGACGCTCTTTGTGAAAATATCAGTAATCTGTAAAGAATAGGGAACATACTGAGTGCGTATGGTGCCGGCAACCACAAGTTCGCGAAGAAAATGATAATCTAAATCAATGTGTTTGGAGCGCTTGTGAGAAACTAGATTAGAGCTGAGGAATATTGCACTTTTATTGTCACAAAGTAGGAGTGATGAAGTCGGAGGAGTGACATGCAAGTCACTAAGAAGATGTCGTAACCAAAGAACCTCAGCAGCAGTGGCGGCAAGAGCAAAATATTCAAATTCACAGCTGGATCGAGAGACAGTGGGTTGTTTCTTTGCACTACAAGAAACAAGATTATCACCAAGGTAGATAGGGTATCCTGAGGTGGAACGATGAGTATCTGGACAACCAGTCCAATTAGCATCAGAGTAAGCAATAATAGAAGTGGAAGCGGAAATTGTAAATGTTAGACCAAAATGAAGAGTGCCCTTGACATAACGAAAAATACGCTTGACAGCCTGAAAATGATCTTCAGTGGGAGAATGCAAAAAATGACTAACGGAGTTGACAAAGTTGGCAAGATCAGGTCTGATAATCATCAGATATTCCAATGCACGAACAAGAGAGTGATAAAGAGTAGCATCCCGAGAAGGAGGACCATTTGCAGAAAGACGTTTGCCAACAACCATGGGTGTGGTGACAAGTTTGCAATCTAAAAGTTGAGCATGAACAAAGATGTCTTGTGCATATTTAGTTTGGCTGAGAAAAAGATGATTTGATGTAGATGTAGCCTCAAGACCCAAAAATAGTTGAGGGAGCCCAAATCTTTGACGACAAACTCTGCATGAAGTTGACAAATGAAAACACCAAGAAGAGAGTGATCATTATCCGTAAGAATAATATCATCCACATATAAGAGAAGATAAATGAGATGATGTTAGCGACGAAGGACAAATAAAGAGGTGTCAGGACGACTGGAAGAAAATCCAAGCTTAGATAAAAAAGAGCTAAAGCGTTGAAACCATGCACGAAGCGCTTGTTTCAAACCATATAGAGCTTTCTTGAGCTTGCAAACATGATTAGGGAAGCAAGAGTTTACATAGTAAGGAGGTTGCTCTATGTAAACATTTTCTTGCAATACACCATTAAGAAAAACATTTTTAACGTCAAGTTGACGGAGATGTCAATCATGAGTAACTCCAAGAGAGAAAATAACATGGACAATGGATGCCTTGATCACTGGGCTAAAAGTAGCAGTATAGTCAAACATAGGGAGCAGAGAATAACCCTTTGCAACAAGATGAGCTTTGAGACGGTCAATAGATTCATAAGAGAGATACTTAGTTTGAAAGACCCACTTACAGCCCACTCTATTTGTGATAGAGGGACACAACACCAAATCCCAAGTATGATTATTATGAAGTGCATTGATGTCATCATCCATGACAGCAAGCCAAGTAGGATTCTTAGCAACAAATTTGAAACAGCAAGGCTTTGAGGTGGAGAGCAAAGAATAAAGAAGTCTCGAAGTATGCTGACTAAGTAGGAAGGATAGCGTGGTCGAAAAATGCTTCCTTTTGCTCAAGTGATCATCGGATGCGATGAAAGGGAGTCATCATGTGGTGGATCAGTATGAATTGAACGCATGGGGCTCGCAGACTGACCAGTTGGATTGACAAATGGATATTGGTCCCGCGAATCTAAGACAATAGTTGAGTTGTGCAAAACCTGAATGGGCTCCACAAAATTATTAGTACAGAGACGACAATTAGAAGATTAAGACTGAACAAAATGGTTAGATAAATCGTGTGATGACAATGGGGCTGCGGAAGAAGATAAAAGGTGATTTTGATAGGGCTCATTAAAATTAGAATATTCTATTGCAGTTATGGGTTGGATAAAAGAGTTAGGAGTGAGGGGAAAATGAGTTTCATCAAAGCGAGCATGATGAGTAATATAAATTTTGGTGGTGACTGGGTCTAGGCAATGATAACCTTTATATGAAGGACAATATCTTAAAAAAATACAAGGAATGCTACGAGGAAAGAATTTATTAGAAGCATAGTCACGTACGCAAGGAAATACTCGACAACCAAATGGATGAAAATTTGTGTAGTGAGGGATCTTACCATATAAGATTTCAAAGGGAGAGATACCTTCAAGAATCGATGTAGGCAATCTGTTAATGATGTACGTGGCAATACTGAAAGCTTCAACCCAATAAGAAGAGAAAACTCGTGAATTGAGAAGAGCTAGACCTATTTTAGTAAAATGATGATGTTTGCGTTCTGCACAACTATTTTGAGATGGTGTATATGGGCAAGACATTTGGTGATGAATCCCAGCAGAGCGAAGAAGACTGAAATCTGCGACTGCGAAATTCGTCTCCACCATCACTTTGAAAAATTTTAATTTTAGAAGAAAATTGATTTTCCACAAACGTTTGAAATTGAAGAAAAATATCATATAAATTAGATTTTAGTTTCATAGGATAAAACCAAGTGAATCAAGAATGATCATAAAAAAAAAATTAGGATCCTAAATATCATAGTGAACAATACCCAAAATTTTAGTAAAGCAGCTATCCTTTGTGGAAAAAGGAAGTTTATGGCTTTTTGCAAGTTGACATGTGAAACAAATAAAGGGATTAGATAAGATAGAAGAAAGATAAAGATGCCCTCTTTTATTTAATAAAGAAATAACATAATGGTTTACATGTCCAAGACGTCCATGCCATAAATCATAAGATGCAATAAGAAAAGATTTATTAAAAACAGAGATAAAAGCATGTTTACCACTTTCCAGCACATAGAGACCACCATCACGTTTGCCGGTTGACACAATCTTTCTTGTGATTCGGTGCGGAATGACAAAAGAAGAATTAGTAAAGGTAACTTGTAAGGGAAAATTCAAAGTTAACTTATTAATGGATAAAAGATTTTTGGTAAGACATGGAATAACTAAAACATTAAGCAAAGGTAAATTACGAAAGGAATTTGAGGTTCCTACACGAGTGATGGGTAAAAAGGCCCCATTGCCAACAACAACATTATCCTTACCAACATATTGCTTAGAGGAATCCAGTGATGCCGAATCAGGTGTCATGTGAGCTGATGCACCAGTATCAAGATACCAATTAGAGGAATGACTATTAGATAGAGAACATGAACTTTGAAATGCCTCAACTATTTGTGCTGAAAGATTTGAACGTGTATAGCGATTTCTGCACTTGTCATCAATATGGCCCTCAATTTTACAAATTTGGCATCTTGGATTATAAGGTCGTTTATTGCACTTTGAACCATTTGATTGGTTGATGTTGCGGTCAGAGTTTGTAGAATTTCTATGTGAACTTCCACGAGATTGACGGCTCCAACATTGGTTTCTACGTGAAGGGGAAGATCAATTTGCTGTAAAGGCTATAGAAGATAAAGAGTTAAAATCTAAAGATTTTTGAAAAAATCATAACTTTCTGCCATCCGAACCAGATCATGGAAGGGAGCCAATGACGAGAGCACCATTTGAGTGGAGGAGAAGCTAGCAAATTTGGTGTCAAGGCCACGGAGAAGTCAATGAGATTTGTCGACTTCATCAACGGGGCGTTCAATAGGCAACAACTGATCACATAGATATTTGAAATCTCGAGAGAACTCAGCAATATAGCGAGACCCTTTCTTCATTAGTTGTAATTTGTCTTTGAGACGAATCTCACGAGTCTTTGATCCGTGGCTGAAAACACGCTCAAGAGCAAGTCAAACATCTCGAGCAGTGGAGAGACCAACTACAGCAGTCATGGCTTCTTCAGAGAGAGAAGAGAGAAAGAGGCTCAAGATTCGCTGGTCTTTGGCTTTCCATTCCAAAAACTTTGGATTGATGGAATCATCAACGGTGAGAGCAGACTTCGATAGTAAGCCATCGATAAAACCAAGATAGTCTTGGCATTCAAGAAGATGAAGAAGTTGACTCTTTCAAAGTAAATAATTTGTGGCTTACAGTTTAGTGGTATTCATGTGAACTATTATATTGAAAAGAGAGAGGTTCAAGGGCCATGAGAAAGAAGGAAAAAAAATAATGTGGTTGTTAATCCAAAAAAGACTCTGATACCCATGAGAAGATTTGAAAACCACACTCAATTGAGTAGTGGAGATGTATTGTATTTATAGAATATTTCTTGCTTCTTTACAATAAGAAATAAATTACATAAGGAGGGAAATAAATCATATACAAATATACATCTCTATAACAAAGGAAAACAAATATAATTATGGAGAAAATTGTCGAATATTGGGTAAAGATTCTGAATTATCTTTGAGAGAAGATTTTGGAGTATCTTCGTAAAAGAATCTTGGAGAATCCTTACCAATTCTTAAAAAGGTGATGTGCTGTTAGATCCTATGTTGGAAGTGGTCAAATTTCAAAATTGAAATAGTTGTTTTTTCATTTGCTTCATTTCTTTTTCTAATTCTATACAACTTTTAAAAAGGAATTGTGAGACTATACAGAGAGCTGATTGAGTTAAGTGCCTATTTTTTTAGAGTGTTTCATAAATATCATGTTTAATTGAAAAAACACACCCAATAGATTTAAGCTTCTCTTTAGGTTGGTGACAATTGTCTAAAGAGCTATCGAGATACAAGGTTTTGAAATTCTCCCTTTTCAAGTTGGTATTTTTTTTTTACTTTAATGGAGGATTAAAGTTCTTATATTTCGATATGATTAATGTTATTGTCTAGCTCGTAGCCAATTGCTGTGTAATAAAGGAATAGATCAGTTAGCAAGCTGAACAAGTACAGTTCAAGCTGGCTAACCAGCATTTAGTGAGTAAGTTCAACCGAGAGAAATGTTAGATAGTGTATATTTAAAAATGGAATTATAAACCACAACCAACTGTCAACTCCTGTACAACTTTCTTTACTGTGCTAGTTTTTTGAGCTACAAGAATTTGTGACAGAAAATGCACTCGTATTGTCTTCTAGTTACTATTGTAATGAATTGTTTCTTGCCACGTTCTTTCAGTGCCAATGTAGATCATGTCAAAGCGAAAGGAACTATCTACTTGTCAAATGTACGCATTGTGTTTGTTCCAAGTAAGCCCATGGGAAACTTCAATGGCTTTGATATGCCCTTGGTAAGCGCTGTTTTGCTTTTCTCTTGCCTTTTGTTTTTATTTTGCATCTCATCAATGAAATGTTTTGTTAGAATTGTCTTCATGCTGCTCATAGCTATTATCGCTCATCTAAAATCTAGTAGGGATCATGGAGATCTAGATCGATATTCTTACTTTTAAGAGTACGATTGATTGTATAAATCTTGAAATTAAAATCTTTAAAGCTTATTATCTTGTGATTTGGCTTGGGAAACATTTCGAATATTGTTAATGCAGGGAAGAAACAAGATTGAACTTAGGGAAGAGAATTTGAGCGATTGGGGATTAGAAAGAACAAAGAGATTGAGAATTGGAAGAAAAGAAAACTAGATAATACATTTAAGTATTTCATAATGTTCCTAAAGTATTTATATTTTATATGTAACATACGCTCCTGATAGGTAATAAACTTGTTTTTGTATTCTTCAATCCACTGTGCCTCCTCTTTCTGAGTGGAGATTTGATATTTGATATTTGAAAGTTAATTCTTATATTCTTCCTTATAAAAAATAGAGTTGCTCTTAGGTTCTCAAAGTATCATTGTGCGAATAACAATAATATGAATTTTGACATATAGTGTGAAACCAAACTTTTATTGTGTTCTCATCACCAATAGGAAATATTCCAGATGTTAGTCTAGTTGTCGGAGCGGAAGTCTATCCTAATACGTTACACGTACATGTTGATGCATGTGTAATTTTTCTAGTTGCAACACGAGTCATAGTATATAGAATAAGATAGTTTTTGTATTATGTTGTTTTATTTTCATATTTCTATTTTATTTTTAAGGTTTTAATACAATAGGTCAATAAATAATTTTTCCAAGAGGCTTTTATATTTCCTTTTTTTTTCCCAAGAAAATGGTGAGGGGATGTGTTGTCCAAATTCTAACTTCTTACTGGTGAACTCCCTCTAAATTCAAATAGTGGGGGATGTTCATGTTTCAGAAGCATAAATGAATGGAAAAAATATATCCTTGGCAGTACTAAACAGCACAGTGCCGTATTTCTTCTGGCTCTGAGCTACCTGTCTCCTGGTACATATAAATTCTACTTCATACCTGATTTGGTCTTTTGGATTTTAAGAGGGCTTCAAAATAAATGTATTTTATCCGAGAGACTCATCAACCCAAGCTTTGGCAAATCTCAATGGAAAAAGTTAAAATTTTGGTCCAGACTTCTTTCCTTTTAAACACCAGTTCATTAGTTAAACTTAATGTTTTCACTTGACAATTTTATTTGTACATCTTTGTTTTTGTATGTTGCTTTTTTTTTTTTTTCGTCATGTTTATAGTTTGTTTTTCATTTTTATTTTTTATTTTCACAGTTCTTGGAATGGTATTAAGTGGTGCCATCCATGACTCTAGGAATCTGACTTTTTATGGTCTGCATTAAATGATATTTGTTGGTTTACATGTTTTAAGATCTTCTGTTGTCCACACTGTGGGGGCTTGTACTAATATGATAATACCTTATTTTGCAGCTTTATCTCCGTGATGAAAAATTTAACCAGCCAATATTTTTCTGCAATAATATATCTGGGCTGGTTGAGCCGGTAAGAATCACAATAATTTGTTGTCTATGCTCATTCCTATTTTCGATATCTTGATTTTTTTTATGAGTTCATTATAGGTAGTCCCTGAAAACGAGCACAGGGCTCTTTACGGAAGTCACTTGTTTAAGATCTTGTTCAAAGAAGGTGGGTGTGGAACCTTTGTTCCACTCCTTTTCAACTTGCTCTCTTCCGTGAGGCACTATAACCGACAATTCAATCCCAGTCCCGGTCCGGAGCCCCGGGTCGATCCTTTACAAGCGACGCAAACTCCCGTCGACGAAATGATGAGAACTGCGTGAGTGGCCTCGTTTTTGGATGGATTATGTTTTTTTTTTTCCTTTGAGAGGGGGAGTCACTGATAATGTTTGTTGGTTTTGTCAGATACGTCGATCCGAACGATCCGACGAGAATCTACTTGCAACAACCCACTGCAGGGTCGCAATTGAGACGGCGGACATACCAATCCCAGCCTACTGAGCATACAATATGAAAATTGGAAGGTTATGAATTGAAATGAAATTAATGGGATTGGTAGGAAAATCTTTGGACTGGTGAAATTGGATGTAATTTGGAGGCATGTGAAAGGTACAAAAAGGGTGTGTAAATAACGTACAAATTGTCATCTTTTCCTCAAGATATGGTATGTTTTACTGTATAATTATACTCATAATTGTCTGTATACACTTATTTTAATAAAGCCTTATTCTTATTTGATCTTTGTTTTTCAAGACTAACAACACAGCTTTGCCCTTTTCTCTATCACTTACAACTTCACAACTATTTCAACTGAGGCTCGTTTTCTATGAAGAATTCGCGCTTTTCGTTGAGTCATTGCGAAAAGTTCGACTATTACTATGTTTAATTATCGCGTCATATGTAATAATTAATATGCATCTTTGTTAGAACTAGATCGGAATTGCAGTTCGTACACGCAGCAATAGTTTGGTTCGATTTGGTCCGATTTGGTTCTTGCTATTATATGAAATGCAACTGTTTCTTAATATAAAACAATCGTGAAAAACTTTTGTTTATAAATTTGGGTGCCAAAAATCGTTAAAATTGAAACAAAATTTCATTGTAAATCACAAATTTGATTCAAATCTAATTAAAATCCCATCAAAGAAACTCAATCTGCAAACAAGTTAAAGCTGAAATCGTGCTTTTTGTCTAGCAATCGATGTAACTTAGACCATTATTATGCTTACTATTTCACGAAAGGCATAAAAGAGATTGTCACGCGTCGAATCTTAAGCATTGCCATTTTGTGACACAAAAATAGGTCATTTTTTTGAAATTTTTTAACGTTTATTTATTTTATTTTATAAAAGTTAAAAATATATGTAAAATAATTTATTTAATCAAATTAAAAAAAAAAACTCCAAGACTGAAGTTCAGTTTCAAACTTTCCCGCGAAGTCATTCCACAGAGAGAGGCGATAGAGATGGAGGGGAAGAGAGCCGGGGAGTCGCTCCATGCGCTGATGGCAGCCTTCAACACTCGGATTGCGGAGCTTCAGGAGCTTGTGATTGCGCGAAACAGTGAGTAGAACCAGAAGGATCTGATCAATTCTGATTTTTGCAATCAGTGCTGTATCGTTTCCTAATTAGATGCATCCACCTTTGCTTCGATTCATTTCTTAGTGTATCCTGCCACTAGCGTCCCTGAATTATCGGCCGTTGATGCATCGTTGACGGTGATGGAGCTCCAGGTGCAGAGAATCAAGGATCGAGTAAGGGAAGAAACCGAAGCTATTCCCAAAGCCAAAGTAAGTTTAACCTGCTCTTCGTGGGATTTCTTTCAATTTCTTTTTTTTATTTGTACTTCACAATTCTTTGTTTTTGTCTAGTTCTTAGTGGTGATAATTTCACGGTGATTGATTATTGATGGAACTGAGGACAAATAAATGCTTTAGGTTGGACTTTGATTTACTCATGGTATGGTTGTTAAGTTATTGTATAAGAGATGCGTTTATAGTTTTGGTACCCACAAAATTTGCTTTTGATTCTTATGAGTTGATTCTAGGGATAAGGAAATTTAAAGTACCTCTTAAATATATAATGGTTTTCAATGGAGCTCATAAATATTGAGCCTGTCTTTATATTTTAGTTTTGTTTGGCTGCTGAGAATGTAACTGATTTGAGGGGGCTAACTTAGTTTTGGCCAGTTGTAGTTACCTCTCTAATTAGGAAACAGGAAGAATTGTTTATAGGAATCCTGGATTTCTATGTAGAGCATTTTTCTCTTATCTGTTTGTTTTGTGCATCGGTCCATTTCATTGAGGTATAGTCCTCCATCACGAGGAAAAATGTGGAACCTTCACTTGGCTGGGCATTTTTTAAATGAGTCCAGCGTTCTTGCTGCACTGAAGTGTATTGGAGGCCGTTTGCATTATATATTATCATCGACCCGTTTGTATTATATTATATATTATCATCGACAAGCGATTTAGCTGGTTGAATGTGTTTTTTACATTGTCTTGTGGATCCAGAAATTGATTGACGCATCATTAAAGCAGCAGAGGAAACTGCATAAAATGCTCTCATATCTGCCAGAAAGGACGTCAAACCTGAATTTTGACACAAATAAATGGTGATCACGATTTGCTTGAAAACTTATATACGCTTCTTTAATAATCTGCATAAGAGTTCATCTATCCATAACTTGGATTGTTTTTGAGTTCAGTACTCCAGAAGCCTCGGGCTTTGGGTCTGTAAAGCTTGAAAGTGAGGTCACAGCAGTAGTCAAGGTAACTCTCTCTTCCTCTGTCTCACGTCTGTCTCACGTTGTGAAGTTAGAAACCCAAAGAAATTGTCATGAGTTTGAAGACGTATTTTGCGTCGCTTGAAGATAAATACTACAACCCGTCATATGTTAGAAGTTTATATTATAAACTTCATAAACTTATAAAATCATAAAATGAAATGGTCCATATTACACAACCATTGTCTATCTAATTGTCTAGATTGTACTTAAGTTCTTACGCCATATACATTGATAAAATAAAGATTTTTCAATTCTATAAACAAAGGCAATAAACTCAACATTTTTCTTATGCTCTTGGGGATTGAGTTGAGGTAGAAATTATATTTTTGTTTTAGGTTATTTTTTTTTTATTCATCGAGTAATGAAAAGATTTACCTTTCTAATGGAAATTTCAGGAGAAAAATGGCGGCGCACCTCCACTGTGGTATATAACTGCTGACGAGCTTGATTCACTGTCCTCGTGAGTTTCTTTTCCTTTTCTAGTTATCTAACTCGGGAAAGTCTACGGGATATCTTACTTTAGATTCCAATTATTAATCGCTAGAGGAATTTCGGGCAATAATAGATTCTGGTTTATTTTGTTAACATACGAGGCCGCAATTTGATGATTGAAGATGAATATTTCCAAGTCAGATATATTTGGTTGGGGAGGTAGAGAATCATTAAAAAGTGGGTTTGATTTAGTTCATTGTTCTTTTGGTGCTTCTGGCGTAACGGAAGTAGATTGATTTTTGAGGAGGAATACTTTGTTGGGAAAAACATCGAAAGTTCGGTGGCAACGATAATAATAATACCACTGCTGTAAAATGTGAAAAATACTGATCAAGATAATTTCCAGAAAAGAATACACTTGACAATCTCCTTAGACATAATTACTTTTCTAGGTAAGTTCTCAGGAAAGGCCGGAGGGTCACAAACGGTCCACTTAAATTATAGTCTCATAGATAGAACTTACTTACACAATACAATTACACTAATAACCAAGCGGTACGAGAAACGATAGCAGATGCATTCCGAAAAATACCAGGAATATTTTTCCACTTTCGTAAAATTATAACGGCCAAGAAGTAAAAGAAAAATGAATACCGATAATTTTACGTGGAAACTCAAATCGGAAAAAAACTACAAGAACCGAGTCAAGAAAGATCTCGCTATGAAAAATAGGATTTACAATATTTTTCTAGATATTGAATATTCTAGAAAATATTCACTAAAAGAAATCACTACTCTTAGAACTCTCAATGTACACAAAATCATCACACTTATTTTTCCCCCATAATATTTATTTTCTCTCCCTCCAAAAATCCTCATTATTTCTCTCCTTCTTCTTAGAGAAAAAATTCTCTCTTCTCTAAGGATCCTTGAGGATCTACATTATTCAGGGTGCTAAAGTGTGTCTCAAAACCCTCTATTTATATAGGGTTTTGAGTGACACATTTCTTAAAATAAAGAACGTGAACTTAATGAGAAAGTAGGCGCCGGTGAAGAAGAAAAAAATTTCTTCTTCACATGTTCAATAAATGATGGATTCCTCATCAAAACGAGGGAACCCACATATTTTAAGGTAGAGTTCGAAGTGTCATTTATGTAACATTCTGTTTTGGTGGAGGGTAGTTATTGAAGTTTTGATGTTTTGTGGTGTTGAGCTTTTGTCTTAGTTTTCTGCCTTATGTACATTTGTCCATCAATATTAGTATATTTTACTGAAACTAATAATATTAAATAGCTCTTACAGCTATGAAATGTTGATATCACAATCCCGCTTCAAATTATACATTTTACGAAAATGCGACTTGATATTTGAACTCCAGAGTCTTTATAATGATGAGCCTTGGAAACTGAAACTTTGCTAGTTATTTATAAGTGAAAACTAAATCTATTATTATTATCACGTACAGTAGTTGAGGTATGGAGCGGTTAAACAATATGGAGGTTACATGATTTCTGGGATGTGCATTTCTTTGTTATCTGTTAAACCATAAATGCTCCCAACTGCAGATACATGAGAGGAAGGTTGACCATGGACAAGGTCAACGCTGCAGTAAATGATATGGCGGCTTATGCGGAAGCAAACGCTAATCTTATCAATGCCCCAAAGAAAAAGGTTACTCTTTAAACTTATTTCTGATTTTATCAATAAAAGTAGCTCCTTTCATCAATTTGACAGCTGATACTGTTCTCATGAAGCTGGCGGAAAATCTCTGGGAAAAAGCCCTGGTATGTTGATTTTAATTACCTCTAATTATATTTACCTTCACTTTTAAGGACATTTGAACTTAGGTTTCTCTCTCTTTCTATATACATATATATATATATATACACACACACACACACACACACACACATATATAGATATATATATATATATATATATCTATCTACCTATCATTTATCTTATTTTTTTCCTTATATTAATTTTGAAGGGTGATAATAAGTAACAAGTGTACTCCGAAAATGTATATTCTTAAGTTCTATATGGAGTTGTGTTTATTAAGGTTGATAGCAAGATATTGCAAACTTTTCAATGAGCACCCCAGGCAAACGACGTAAGGGGTTTCTTTCTTTTAGATTAAGGAGGTTGGTCTGAGAAAAAGATTAATGAAATAAAGTAACTTAATCAATTTATTATTATTTTTTATTGGCGTAATTAAAAGGATGAAAAACTTGTAGGAGCTGAGAGACATTGCAATGAAAGAAGCAGTGAGGGGGAAGCATTTCTTTCTTGAAGCTGACATGAAAGGACCAACTTTGAAGCATGACCACACAGGAAAAGCAATATTAACTGTAAGTTTGCTTTCCAATTGTAGAATTAGAAATATAATTTTGTTGTGATATTTCTATTGATAAATCTGTTTTCCTGGGATTTGATACGAAGCTTCAATTTTCTTTTATACAGTTAGATATCGATATTTTTTCTGTCCCAATAATCATCATTGTTTTCTGAAGAAAAAAAATTGGGCACAAGAAAAATAAAGGGAAGTAGATAATAGAAATTTATCAATCATTTGTTACATTATTCCTAATTCATATGCAAATTACTTAGTAGTAGGCGAAAGGTGATGAGACTTTGAAAGAAACCTTAGTGGTGACTGGTGAGGGCATCAGAAGATCCTTTGTATTTTTATTGGCTGAAACACTTTCAGATTATAATTATTTGAAAAATTTTAACAGATAAAGTATATTATGTTTTTTTTATACCCCTCAGCATTCTTTTTCTGTTCTTCTCTCACAGGAAAGAAAATTTTGTTTATGTGTCACATTGTTGCAGGTCCTCCGCCACCTCAGGCGCATAAGTGAGACTCGAATTGGACATCACCGTGTCATCATTTTGCTGAAACCTTAATAATGACAGCGCTGTAACTTAATGAATTCGACCATCCTTGCGATCCATTTGAAATCTTTTTCCTTTCTCCATAAAAAAAGATGCAAATCCACATCTCAACCACTAAATTCTTGTTTCCCTTAAAGCACATCTCAGACTATAATGCTTATCTGCTCTTATTTCCTAAGTTCATCAGATCCTAAAGACCGGTACGTGGAAAGTCTAGGAAGCAGCTTGGCTATCTGCCTCTCATACACCCAGGTGATGTATTTTCTGCTTTTGTTGACATTATTCTAAATGTGTCTTTCTCTCAACTGCGATTAGACTTGATACAGGGTTCTATATTTCTGGAGATGAACTTTTTTTAATTTTCATGGCAATCAATTCTGATTTAAAATTGTGAACAGCATACCTAATTCTGATTTTTAGGACTTTAACTATTAGTGTTCACCCATATTGAGGTTCTTTGATAGGCTATAAAAAACCTATTTGTGCTTTTGAAGAATACGAATAAACCCATCAAGAACAACCCACCATTAATGGCTTCCTCGAAAGAAAAATTCATGTACATGTGAAATTTGAATAGTACATTCACGATTCTATTATGATACATCAATTTTTTTACATAAGAGGTATTAAGGGTTGGCACGCTCTAGTTCGATATGATTTTGAAGCTGAACTGTGAGCAAACGGTTTTTAAGTTTTGAAAGTCAAGTTGGATTGAACCAACCAGATCGTGATATCCAGTTTGGTTTTGGTTCGCTTACAAAATGAAAATGAAAATTTATTTCATTGCACAAAGATGATTTTAGATAGGGGTGAGCAAAAACCGGTCCGGTCCGGTTTTAAGGAAGATTAGAACCGAAATAATAAAATTCGGTTTTTAATTTTTAGAACCGGAACTGTTTTTATTTTTTTAAGGACCGGACTAGAACCGGACCCGAATTTCGGTTCCGGTTCTAATCCGGTTCCGGTTTTCCCACTTTTTTATAAAAAAAAAATGCTTATTCTTTTATGTTTTTAAATCTGAAAAATGAACCATGTTAAAAGCATAGGCATGTTCTCCTCCGACGCGATTCAAATCCCAAAACTACACCAAATTGGCCTTTCAAAAATTGTATCTCTTCTCTCTCTCTGTAAATCTCTTTTGAGTTTATCTTCCCTCCAACTGTCTGAAAAGAAGAGATAAAACAACCTTAAACCGGTCGATCTCCGCGTATCAATTGTGGTTGAGTTGTTGGAAGAATGATTTGGAGGCTTCATAGGTAGACCAGCATATAGCTGCTGCAGGAGCATGGAAAAGCATCCTAGGAATCCATCCCCTCATAAGCCCTCTTGTTCCATCCTTGCTAACTATACTCCTGATGACATCCCTCATCGATCCATTTTTATATCTGGCGCATCCACTTACACCCTGTTATCCAAAAACAACGTACGCCAATGTTTCAAAATCAACCAATGCATACAATAGTAATGCTTGAAAATCAACCATTTCGTTGGAGATAAGAGTAAAGAACTTGCTATGAACTTGGTGATTAGTATATGGATCATCTTTTACTACATCTATACTAAAGCTTTCAGATTCGAAGTTAGGAAAAAGAATAGGTAGTATATCAACCCTTTGGAATTGCCAACCAAGCTATTAGAAATTCACATTTCGGTTTGAACATTGAAATGTACGTGTCTCTCCTCAAAACCCAATCATTGTGTTTTTTAACCATGAAACATAAAATTAGACGTGCCACTGCATTTTCCAAAGTAATGTTTTTCCTTGTGTAATGTGAGAAATGCATCAGGCAAGGACTCGAAATTAATTAAACTCCTCATAGAAGCTGTCATAGCTAACTAGAGTTATGATAAGGTGTAAATTATCCATTCAAGAAAATATTCCACTGAGGAAAGGATGAATAAAGATTAGTGAAATCATATAATTAGTGAAACAATGAATCCTTCAAACTCCAACCAGTAACCACATCACCAGACACCACAACAGTTTAAGAAGCAGAGCAGATTAAGAAAAAAAACCTTCCACAATGGCCGAAGTACTCAATTCCCCTCTGAATCCCAATTTGTATTTTGACGTTATCGTCAATTACCTGCGAATGAGGATCGTAAATCAGAGAAGTGAAGTTGGAGGAGTAATGCTACATTCTAATTTAGCCCCAAGTCCACGGCCAACAGCTTACGGTACTTACCTTCGTCGGAAGTCGGTGACTTCGTCGAAGTCGGATGTCGAAGTCAGAAGTCGGAAGTCGGAAGCTTTGTCGAAGTCAGAAGTCGGAAGTCGGAAGTCGGAAGTCGGAAGCTTTGTCGAAGTCAGAAGTCGGAAGTCGGAAGCTTTGTCGAAGTCAGAAGTCGGAAGTCGGAAGCTTTGTCGAAGTCAGAAGTCGGAAGTCGGAAGCTTTGTCGAAGTCAGAAGTCGGAAGTCGGAAGTCGGAAGTCGGAAGTCGGAAGTCGGAAGCTTTGTCGAAGTCAGAAGTCGGAAGTCGGAAGCTTTGTCGAAGTCAGAAGTCGGAAGTCGGAAGCTTTGTCGAAGTCAGAAGTCGGAAGTCGGAAGCTTTGTCGAAGTCAGAAGTCGGAAGTCGGAAGCTTTGTCGAAGTCAGAAGTCGGAAGTCGGAAGCTTTGTCGAAGTCAGAAGTCGGAAGTCGGAAGCTTTGTCGAAGTCAGAAGTCGGAAGTCGGAAGCTTTGTCGAAGTCAGAAGTCGGAAGTCGGAAGTCGGAAGTCGGAAGTCGGAAGCTTTGTCGAAGTCAGAAGTCGGAAGTCGGAAGCTTTGTCGAAGTCAGAAGTCGGAAGTCGGAAGTCGGAAGTCGGAAGCTTTGTCGAAGTCAGAAGTCGGAAGTCGGAAGCTTTGTCGAAGTCAGAAGTCGGAAGTCGGAAGTCGGAAGTCGGAAGCTTTGTCGAAGTCAGAAGTCGGAAGTCGGAAGCTTTGTCGAAGTCAGAAGTCGGAAGTCGGAAGTCGGAAGCTTTGTCGAAGTCAGAAGTCGGAAGTCGGAAGCTTTGTCGAAGTCAGAAGTCGGAAGTCGGAAGTCGGAAGTCGGAAGTCGGAAGTCGGAAGCTTTGTCGAAGTCAGAAGTCGGAAGTCGGAAGCTTTGTCGAAGTCAGAAGTCGGAAGTCGGAAGTCGGAAGTCGGAAGTCGGAAGTCGGAAGTCGGAAGCTTTGTCGAAGTCAGAAGTCGGAAGTCGGAAGCTTTGTCGAAGTCAGAAGTCGGAAGTCGGAAGTCGGAAGTCGGAAGTCGGAAGTCGGAAGTCGGAAGCTTTGTCGAAGTCAGAAGTCGGAAGTCGGCGACTGTGGTTTGGCGTCGGGCGACTGCGAGTGCGAACTGCGAGTGCGAGCAGAGAGAGACAGAGACTGAGTGGTTCAGCTTCGGCGACGGCGAACGGCGACTGCGCGAGCAGCGAGAGACAGCCAGTCGAGCGATAGCTTGGGAGCGAACTGCGCGAGCGAAGTGAACTGAGAGTCTGAGAGGCAGGAGAGGAGCACTGGTCACTGGAGTCTGGAGCAGAGTCGGCTCTAGGTTAGTGATTAAATCCGGTTCTGGGAAGTTTCGGTTTTGCAGCATTAAACCCGAAAACCGAACCGGATTTTTCGGTTCTACTTATAAAAAACCAAAATTCGGTTATTTAAGTTGCAAAACAGACCAGAACTGGACCAAATTTTCGGTTCCAGTCCGGTTCTTCGGTCCAATCCGGTTTTTGCTCACCCCTAATTTTAGAGTAGAGTTTGGGCGGGTTTTATTAGGTCTGGGATAAATCATGAGTTAAATATAGGTTGGACTAAGTTTGGGTCGAATTTTGTTATCAGTTTTTTGGTTTGATTTTAATGATTTTTTTTTTTCATTCAAAGTCTTGAACAAATCATGAAGGATGGTTCATCTATATTTGGTCCAATTTTAATATTTCAAAATTTTCAAACACATCTGACATATTTTTTTCTTTCATTTTTGAGTTCACAAGCATCACAACTTATAATTTTTTTTGTCTAATCGATGCGTCTATCATACATTATTTATTTGCCAATGGATTAGAATCCTTATCCTAACAACTAATCAAATTCGGAGTTGATGCTTTATCGATTGATCATAAAAGAAATTTTCTAATTGATTTTGAATAAGTTTCCTTGTGAATTTTAAAGTTTTTTAGATACACAGAAACAATTTGGTTCCAAAGTGAAAAATTGTAGTTCCCGATTGAGAAGTTGAGAAGATTTTAGAGCCTTTTCAAATTTAGATATTGTTCATCCACTAAATCGTAGTATGAAGTATTTTTTTTTTGAGCTAGAAAAGTATAATTTATGTTCATTCGATCGTGAATAGCATATAAAATGATTCATCATGACTCGATAAAAATAACCGGTATATATTTTTTGCACTACTCTATATGAATATTATTGTTTTTATTAACAGATTGTATTGTGTGACATGAAAACGCATTATATGTTTGTGTTAGATTTGTAAGTTTTGAGGATGCAATTAAGATTGAACATGGGCCGGGTCTAGGATTCACAATACTAAAAGTGGGCCAACTCGAGGTTTGGGCCAGCCCAATAAAAAAGTCTCCTAAGCACTATGTTGCGTGGGGTAGCGTGACATTATTGTATTATAATGATGTTTAGTTCAGGGTGATAATGAAGATTAATGCCTTAATTTTATGCAACTTAGGATAATCTTATTGATTAAATTATTTTTTTTACGTTAGTAATTAATTTAAATAAATCATCGAAATTCCCTGGAGAAAATCTTTTGTTTTTAAAGTCTTTTATTACATTTTATATTCAATTAATTAAAATCCGACCATCTTTTTAAATATTTAATCATATAATTAAAAGCAATTATTGATTGTTTAATAATAATTAATACATTAATTTTACAATAACAAGTAGAGAAATTAAAATAATGGTCCTCCCCCTGACATTATTGACAAGTAGAGAAATTAAAATGATGGTCCTCCCCAGACAATAATTAATACACAAATTTTAAATGATGGCCACATAAAGTTAACTAAATTTCTACGAAAAAAATTAAGAAAAAATGATAAATATCATAATAGACAAAAGTAAAGGGGTTCATTCAATTAGCACCTAAAATTTTTCATTTTGATAACTAACGCATCAAATTTTAGTACTTTAACACAAGTGCAAACAAGTTGAAGTTTTTAGCACAAATACTGCATTAGGAGTTTGCAAATCGTTGATCGGGGTCCGCGAAGTTCGCATTTGTCTTTGGGCCTCCGCAGCTTCTGTAGATTTCTCTTAGCATCCATTGAGGGCGTACGCTTTGAGGTCTGGGCTCTACGGATTCTCTTCGACTTCTGCCGCTATCCGCAGCCCTCTATTCTGCAACGCATTTCCTCACACATGCTTTGTACGTGTGATTTAACGAATTGCCTAACAGTTAGAGAGTCTATTGTTAACGTGTCAAACTCTAAGCTATTAGTAATCAAAATTAAACGTTTAAAATGGAACTCTTGCTTTAGGGTTGTTTTTTATATTTACACAACAAATATCAACATGCTTGAAAAAAATGGGATAAGAACAAAGACTTCCGGGTCGGGTAATAACTCGCAGTCTCCAGGCCCACCATCTTGAAGTTATCCCGTCCCACCATATTTGGAAGGAAGCATCGAGTGGGGCCATGCTTTGACGATTATCGTTGATGAGCTCGCCGTACACTACTGACTTTGTTGTACTTTTCTTCCCTCGTTTTACGTGGCTACTGGCTACCCCAGATCTTTATTGCAATCAATTATTTCTCTATTTTCTATTTATTTAAATATTAATTATGTTTTTGTAATTTTAATTTAAACTCGTTAATATTTTTAATTCAATATTTATTTTTTATTAAAAAATACTACTGTTTAAAAATAAATAATTTAGAAGGATTAATATTATTATATTTTATATTTTTTAATATTTTATATATTTATATAAAATCTATTTTTTCGTTTAATTAAATATAGAATTTTTCTTAATATGAACAATGGGACTTTTCTTGGCCTTCCTACCTCTTTTGACTCTTTGATTACATTCCTCTCTCTCTCTCTCTTCTTCTCTTTCTCTCTGCTATTCATTTCTCGACCACCATTTAAACCCGCTTCTCGCTCTCTCTCTCTGCGATTACTCATCTCCGGCGCTGATAAATGGCTCTGATGCAAGTCCAGTAGAGTACTCTCTTGTAAATCTCTCTCGAGTTCTCTGCCGAAGACCCACCATCCCTGCCGGAAGAAATCGAGATGAGAAAGATCAATGGCCTAAAGCTCAGAAACTGCTTTATTCGGGTCTCTGAGTGGATTCAAGTCAAAGCCCGAGTTCAACCCCGACACTTCAGGTTAACACGCCCTCAGCCGCAGTCCAAGCCGAAACTCGTCGAAAAACTCCTAGACGTTTGTCGCTCGTTAACAAACGGTGCAAAAGCTCTATGCTCGAACAACCCGAACCCGAGTTACATCCCCGTGGGTGGTGACGCGTTTGCGAAGGAGACTGTGGCTGTTCCGAAGGGTCACCTCGCCGTCTACGTCGGCCAAAAAGACGGCGAATTTCACAGAATTTTGGTACCCGTGGTTTACTTCAACCATCCCCTCTTCGGCGAGCTTCTGATGGAAGCCGAGGAAGAGTACGGATTTCAGCAGCCGGGTGGGATAACCATCCCCTGTGGCTTTACCAAGTTCCAGAGGGTCCAGACTCGGATCAAAACCGGGTCGGCCGCCAAGGAAAATTCGTGGGGCCCTCTCTCTTTCAGCCGTTGATCTGATAGATGGTCAGAGATTATCTATTTTCCGATGTGTCTGTACAGACTCCAAATTTTGTACTTGTAATTACCAATTTGCCGAGAGTCTCTTATTAGACTATGTATGAGATTTAGATTTAAACATGCTTCTATGCTTCTAAGCTTCAATCAATCGAAGGTTCGATGATGTTCGATATGAACTAACTAAAGAGATTATAACTTGTCATTGAAATCAATTATATAAGGGCACGAGACAATTATATAAATAACTCGATAAAATAGTCTCGTAATTTCAGGAGAAGAGTTATATCTTCAAATAAGACATCGCAAGAAACCTAAAAGTTATAAGACCATCGATAGGAAATTGGTGACTTGTCATGGACTAGGCTGCATTTTTGTGTTGAACGCTTAACAAAAGTGAGGAGGTGATTCGCTTAAAAAAAAGGTAAAAATCCATATTATGTCATTAAATTTGGAGATGAATAGCTAGTGAGTCACAATTTTTTTTATAAGCAAATTACTACATGAATTTTGGGGCATTACTAACTTCTTTTTGTTAGGTGAATTGTAAAAAAAAAAAAAAATTACATTTTGGTCACGTGATTTTCTCTGCTTGACGATTTTTAAAGATAAACAATTTCTGTTATAATAATTTTAACAATTTTGATATTTTTTAGAAAAAAATAAAAATTAAATCAACACTTATAATTTTTAGAACTGTTCTAACGAGATTTATTTTTATTTTAAAATCATCTAATAGAGAATATCAAATGACACAAATGCGATTTCTTTGACGATTCTTTTATCGATGAAGACTAAATTGTTCATATCTATAAATTCAGGGAACTATTTGTATAAAAAAATAAATAAAGGATTGATTTACAATTTACTATTATTTGAGAAACTAATATGCTGTTTTCCTAAGAGAAAAAAACTACAAGGACCTAAATAGAGTTGATATGAACTTCAAACGAATAAATAAAGAAAGGTTTAGGTTGGTGTTGTAAAAACTAAAAAGTAAAAGCTTGACGGGGTAAAATTGTAATTAAAATAAAAAATAAACTATCTTATAAGTTAAAACCAATATAAACCTCTACAGTCTATTTAAATGTCCTCACAAGCTATAATTTTTAACAATTAAAATTTAAAGCTAACAAATAAAACTCTAGCCGAGATCGGTCCCCCGATCTAAATTTACTTCTAATGAATGACTCCTCGTTTTGTCTAGTGCTTACGTGATAATACTTTATAAAATAGACGTAAAAAATTATAATAAATCTTACAATAGTTGAAAAATCACGAAATTTTTCAGATTATTTTCTCATAATATGGTGAACATGTGATAAAAATTTTAAGAAAATTTGATATAATTTGTTATGTTTTGAAGTGTTCAAATAAGATCGGGGTGATGACAGTCATATCGAGGGTAATGATCTGATTCTTTATAAAAAAAACATACTAAACGGTAATGAATTTTTTTGAAATTTTTATCATATATTTAGCATATCACGAGAAGATAATCTGAAAATTTTTGTGATTTTTCATCTATAGTAAGATTTATTATAATTTTTAAACTATATTCTATAAAATAGTTAGTTTTTTTTATATGTGAAGGCTGTATTCGTTAAAGGATTATAGTAGGTTAATTTAAATAAATTCAGTATTTGGGGTTTACATTGGTTTTAACAAATTTTCTCCAGGATTTAGAGTCTGCAAGCAAAACTGCTCCTCAAATTCAGTTCAGCTGTAAACCGCGGAGGTTCCATCCAAGCTCAGAACGAAGCCTGACCATGGCGGAAAGCTCTTCGGTAGCTTCTTCTTCTTCGTTCACATTTTCGATCTTTAAAGTTTCATTTGATTGTTTCCATTTTTTTACTCTCTGTAACTTCGTCAGAATCCAAGTTTCGAAACTTTTCGGTTGTTCTCGCCGTCGGAGGGCGAGAAGGAAATTGCGAGCCTAGGGTTAGTGTTTCTTGATTCTCCCTCGACGTCTCTTTCATCTCTCCCCCCTTGCCTCGAAGTTCTTCGATCTGAGGTAATGAGTTTTCTGGCAACTTTTTTATTGCATTAATTACGTTGTGGACTCTAAGATAACTTAAATGTGAGAATAATTGGTTTTAGACTGGATTTTTTTTCGGTGATAGGCCTCTTCTTTGAAAGCCGTCGAGCCAGTCAATTTGAATGGACTAGCTTTACTGAAGGTGACTTTTTGTCTTGTTATCTTCTTAATTGCTTAGCTTTTTTCGAAACTGAAGGAAATAGTGAGAAAAACAAGTCATTCGGTTTTTCTGCGGAAAAATGAATGGATTTTCTGCTTCTATCCAACAGTATAGTCATTTTCAGTTCGTTGATTATTTTTCTTCATTGTCTCTTAATGAATTGAAAACTAGGGTTATTGAAAATAGATTATGAGTTGTAGTCGTTGCTCTTCTTTTTTTTTTTCTCCTTCAGGGGCGGGTTAGTACTGAAGAAGTTTTTGCTTTGTCCAACACAGATTTAATCCCTGGGAAATATGAAGGTTTGTGGGAATCACAATCCGTTGCTCCTTATTCATAATGTATTTAGATTTTAACATCCCCATTTTTAGTTTACACTGAAACTGAAGAATAGATTTGGATTATGATGCTAATTATAAATGATTGCATATGGGATGAAGGTGGACTGAAGTTGTGGGAAGGGTCATTAGATCTTGTCAAAGCCTTGCGTTCAGAGATTGGAGATGGACATTTATCATTTTCTGGAAAGCAAGTCTTAGAGGTGAGATCTCATGTGTCTATACTCTTGCACGTAAGCTTATTGAGTCGAGTACAACGTGACCCATATGGCTTTTCCCGGCAGGGATCTATGCTTAGTGCTTGATACTACATGGATGTACTGATTACAAGATAGAGTTTGAAGTATAGATCTCAATTTACCAAGTTTATTCTTCTCCTTCTCCATCTTGATCAATGATGTTCAACATTCTGATCATAAGCATATTGCCTAAGTTATGTACCCATGATAAACATACTAATTGTTTTGGCATTTATCTTAATAAAAATAATTGCATCATGCATATGCCGTTCTCTTGCTTTAATGAGTTTTCTCTTGATGGGTACTCAGCTTGGATGTGGTCATGGACTTCCTGGTATCTTTGCTTGCCTTGAGGTAATATGCTCGGTTAGTTAACTTCGTTTATTTACATTAACAGCTCATATGTTTGGTCATTTGGGAGTCTTGTTTGTAAAGCTTCTTTTTTATTGTATCAGGGTGCAGCTGCCGTTCATTTCCAGGATTTTAACTGCGAAGTCTTAAAATGTCTAACCATTCCCAATGTAAATGCAAATATATCTAGCAAGTTTAAATCCTTGTCAACAAATGAGACAGAATGTGACATTGGATCAGACATTCGTTTCTTTGCTGGTGACTGGAGCGAAATGGATAAACTTCTTCCACATGTTTCAAGCACAGGGAAGGAGCTAAATGGAAATTTCAGGCACAGTCAAGTTGGGGGTTATGACATTATTATGATGGCAGAAACTGTTTATTCTATCACTGCTCTTCAAAATCTGTATGAACTTATAAAGAAGGTAAACTTTGTCTTGATATCCATTATATTTGGTCACTACTAAATCAGATTTTAACTATCAGTAAGTGATAAATGTATTTCTCTTCTTGTCTTCAACTTTTGATAAGAAGATTCTTAAACCAACCCAAGTATAAGCCTGAGTTTGACACATCATTGCATTTAAATGAAAATCATTAGTACTATTCTCACTCTGTAATTGTGATAAAAAATTGGTTAATTTCAGTGTCTTAGCCATCCTCATGGGGTCGTGTATATGGCTGCGAAGAAGCACTATTTTGGAGTAGGCGGAGGAACACGAAGATTCCTTTCTTTGGTGGAAAAGGATGGTGAGTTAATGCTGGAACCGTTTACCCAAAAAAGATGAAAATATCAAAACTAAAAACACATTTTTATATAACTTCAAGTGCTTCTCGTAGGTGTAATGGCTAGCAGCATGATTACTGAAGTTGCTGATGGTTCTTCTAATGTTCGAGAGGTGTGGAAGCTTCAATTTAAGTTAACTTAGGGTTTGATTCCATGAAACAAATGGGCATTTTGTGATTATGAGTGAGGAGTAATTTCTTTGTTTGTTGCTATAAAATTTTATTTCAGTGATAAAATTACTTAGTAGCGACAATATTGTAGTAGAACTTCAACAAAATAGGATTGCGCTTTGGAACAAAAACATCGGATACTACTAATATACAGTTTTGGCAGAATTCCAATCTCCTGGCAGGATTTTCTGATTGTATTCAATTTGTGATAAAAGGTTATCTTTCCTATTGAGATAATTTTACTATTCTCGTGCACGTTTGATTCATGCTCTTGGAAATTCCAGCTAATCTATAGAACAGCTCATGCTCTTGGAAACTCAAACTAATCTCTGAAATAGCTTTTTGCTGCTTCAATCACCTAGAAGAGGTACAACTTCTTTTCTCTCGGAATCAATTTATGCTCTAAAGTATGATGGCTAGTTTACCTAATTGGCGAGATTAACATCATCACTAGAAACTCACCATAGTGTTGTAGAATAGTTTTGCTCCACCCTTGTTTTTGAAAGAAAAAACTTGTTGCGTTTATAAGCAATGAGAAATAGCTAGTTCAGCAAATTTGTTAAACAGAAGGATGGTTGGCATGGGGCGGGAAAGGAAAGGTTGGATGACCTGACTTTTTTTCCATATATTTATATTATCATATCAATTAGTTTAGAAGTGCACAAGATCTTAATCATGGTATCTATTATTAACCAGTAAAAATGCTGCAATTTAACAAGTCTATTGACTAGACACTATTTAACAATTTGTTATTCTCATGCATTCGTATTTTCTGTTATGAATTAAATTATTTTAGCAGCGGCTTAGTCTTATATTTTTCCCCTTAGAAATAGATAACAACCTAAATTATGAAAATGAAGAACTACGATAGTATTAAGATAATATTATCATTAGCACAGAAAGGAAAGAAGTATAAGAGTATAGTAGTAGAAGTAAAACTTAAAAGAAACTAAAATCTTCCTTTGTTTTTCTTTTTTTCTTCAAAAGACCATGCAATGAAAGGAGGTCACGAAATTCTAATCTTTTGTTTCTAATTTGCATGTAGAGGTGGAAGTGAAGGGGAATATGAAGGAGATGCTAAAGATATTTTTCTGATATATAATTTGTATCTCTATTAGTTGACCCTATCCTCTCCTTTGGAGTAAGAGAAGTAGCTAAACCATCTTCAAAAAGTTACACTTGGGAACCTGCATGATCCAATACCTGCTCAACACAGGATCCAAATTACCCAATATAGTTACTGACGAAGATTACAAAAGGAATTACTTGAGGAAAATGTAAAAATTATGCACGTCTAATGCTCAATATGACTTGTGTATTTTTTTTGTTGTATATGGTATCATTTCAGGCAAGAAATGCATTCAATTGTGTTTCTTTTAAACGAATATTGCTTTTGTTTGAAAAACCAAGATTGTTGTCTTTTCTATTAGGTAGGATAGATTTTAGCTTCTTTTAAGAGGATGAAGAAAACTTACTTGGATCTTTTGTTGTCTGCTCTGCAAGGCCATTGAAGTAGCAGCTCACACCTTGATTCCTAAACTTGGACCAGTATGAGCTGAATGCATAACTTGCATGCCGAGTTATTGATACCGGCTCGTAGCACCTACCCCCTGGTGCAAGTGCTTCACACGTACCGTTCCCTCCACTGCACAAAGACGATATTTCTAGACCGAGGTCGCTCATACTTGCGCCTCTGGTCACCACACACCACGCATTCCCCTTGAATGGTTCATTGTTTTGTGGCATTGGTAATCGTATATACTCAGATAAGGGCTGCTTCCCAGTCAAGTCGATTTGGTAAATCGATGTTCCATTGGGGTTTAACAAACCCCAGTGTCGCTCTGTGCCGGGACCATTCTTTTGGTTCTCATTAAACAAGGCGAATATAAATGTTGGTATGACTACATGAGGCTGAGCTGGTGTTCCTCTGGGTGGTTTAGAAGTCATCTTCTTGATCAAGTTTCGATTGTAAGTTGCTGCATTGTATATATTTGCACCGGCTTCTTCAATATCACCGGAATTTGGCCATCCGGTCTCTGATATGAGAAGCCGGATATCATGGTAGCCGAGTTTAGCCATGGCAAAATGAAGTGAATCGAGCATTTGGTCCAAGAGGTTAGTATAAGTGAAACCACTACCCAGGTCTATGTGGTGCTCATTTTCTCTTAATAAAGCAAAATCCAAGCTTATGTTAGTGGTGTTTTTGGACCAAGAAAAATATGGATATACATCAATGAAGAAGAAGGATCTGGTCTGGTTGATAAACCCGAGCATTGGAGCCATAACGGAATGCGATATATCATGCCTAAATCTTCCACTTGACGGTGGAAAAGTAGATTCAAGAACATCCATTGCCAACGGGGTACCAACTCTGATTTTTTTAATGCTCATTGCATGAAGAGATTGTTTTATTCTGTGCATTGCAGGGACAAGATGAAGCCAAATTTCCTTATCTTTGTCTGTAAAGTAGCTGAGAACTTCATTTCCAACGAGAAGAAACCTGATTTGAGTATCTGGGTAGTAAGGTATGACATTGTTTTGAACCCATTCGTCTGCTTTTGTTTGGTTCGTGGAAATGCTTGTTATTTCATCGTTTGGAATCATTATGGAAACTTGAATATTTGTTCCTGATAGAAGTTTCAAGATTTCTGGATTAGCATCGTAGAGCTTAACTCTACCTGCTTTCATTGCTTTTATTAGCTCAATCGACTCTCGAGGAGATGGTAAATTTTTCCCCAGTTGGCCATAGTTTATCCCTATCTTGCTTGAGATTTCTGCATCTGTGAAATCAAAGAAATTGGTTTTAGAGAAAAGAAAACAGTGGAGAGAGTCACTGGGAAGAGACAGAAACATGATTTACCTGAAAAAACAAAGAGGGAAAAGACAAAAAGAGGAAGAAGTCCCATTTTGGAAGTTGCTTTGTTCGTCGATCCGATTGATCGTTTTCTACCTTTCGAATGAGTTTATATATATGGAGGAAGTATGCAGTAGAAATTAGATAAATCTGTGGAATGAAGGGAATCCATCTGGAACTAAGAACAAAGAACACTTGAGAGAGCTGATCAAATTGACTTATAAATACAAAGATTGTGAACAAGACGAAGCAAATGCTTGGGTTGTCTGAGTTTGTTTGTCAATTATTGAATTAGACCACCTCAGAAGCCTGATATGTTGTAATAATAATTCATACCTATTTCTTCCTTCATATTTTAATAATCACTCGTGCATCATGCATTATCTACATTTGAATTCAAATAAGGTTATTGTTTGCATCCAGGCGAATTTTCTGTTTTTAATTTTGTAAAATTTTGATCATCTTGAGTTTGGTTTCTGGCTCAAACTTGAGCGTGCCTAATTGATGGAAGTATCGTTATTATGCCGGTATTATTTTTTGGTGATAATTTTTCTATCATTGGTTTTTACTTGAAATTTGGCGAGGTCAAACGAACTCTTAAATGACCATTCCTAGTGAAGCATTGCGAGTTCGTAATTGGTCTTTTATTTTGATTATTTATAATTTATTAGAAATATTGTTTACTTTAATTTTCGAAAGGGTGTCATGGGCAACTAAAGAGGCAGTGGTCCAGCTCCACTACCAGGGCAGAAATAGAGCTTTTGGAGGTGGACTTACTACCCGGGGAAACAGCTTCTTCGCATGGGAAACTCAGCCTTCGTGCCCACTGAAACCTACCCACAACCAAACCCCAATTTATATATATATATATAGTTTAAAAGTGTTGCGAGACTTTGATAGATAAATGTTGCCCCGGCGCTCAATGATGAGGCCGTGGCTTGGACCACCCTTTGTGGGGTGGACCAGGGTTTTGGTCACACCAGACCTGGACCTAGGCCTCTTTGTGAGTTATATATCAATAATTTAATATTATAATAATTATGTTAAATTATAACTAGCTAAATATATGTCAATTAGATCAATGAGAATTAATCTATAAATTTTTTTTTTTTTTTTTTT
>CM039507.1:49952781-49990559 GCA_022432975.1 Begonia masoniana | reverse complement strand
TCCAATTTCCAAATTTCGCCAATAACTCCAGATTTATCGCTTGGATTTATTAAATGTCTGTTGTAATTCGGGCCGCGTTTACTATTTTTACTAAAACGACGTCTACTTTACGGATAGCGGTAATTTAATCGGAATAAAACGAGACAAAACACAAAAAATACGAAGGGGTGTGTCATTACACCAAACCTACTTGGAACCCATCTTAAATTGGCGGTCGAAAGTCAGGCTTGCAAGCTTTATCCACCCTGATCGGCTTTGGTCGGGCGTTGGACCGATCAAGCCTAAAAGAAAAACTGACTATAAACAATGAAAAAAGTAGACTTGCTGGATAAGGTTTGTGGAACGGCCTCCGCATGTTGAAACGGGTCCCACCGATGCACGAGCCAGGCAAGGCCTAGAGCCGGTAGCTAATCCTGAGTATCCTACTAACAAGAAACAAAGACAATCTCATACATATGCAGACACGTACATACATGTATATATACACACATACATTGTTATCATGCGTAACATCTATTTTTGTAAAGAAAAAAAGCATTGATTGAAGGCAAATCTTTGTTGAAAGACACCATTTTGTCCCTTGAGATATTGACGAGTCGTATCCGACCAAATGTGTGGCGAGGATGTCGGATGAGACCAAGAAGAATCTTTGTATTTGTGAGCATGTGGGTCTATCCTCCGCCTCCAACCATGTAAAGACCTTTTTCAACCCTGTCATTTCGTTGGAATAGTTTTCTAAAATAGCTTCCCACAACATTTTCTTCCAAAACCAACTCTGTTTAAAACAACTTTTAATAACTACCCAAAAAAATAGTGTTCAACTTAATCTGTCAGTATTACTGGTTGTTTTATTATGTATGCTTGGATTTCAAGTTGTTAATCAAATCACTAATGACCTTCTCTCTTCAGTTCTTGTTAGATATCTGTTGTTTTTCAATTCCCGAGTAGCAGTCGATCTTAAAGCAGACAATTTCCGAATCATTTCCGGACTCGAAAATGGACAACAGCCACAAATATGCACTTTTCGTGAAATAAAATATACTCTTCGTTCACCTTATACTGAGAAAACAATGCAAATCAACACAGACAACAAGGTATTTAACAGTTCTATAAATCACTGCCAAGTTTTCATCAAATGGGATTGGATTTATAAGACATCCCACCTCAAGTGGCTTACAGCCACGGCCACTCACATGCTTGTTCATCTACATATGTCCATAGAGATCATTTCTTGGCCTGAAATAGTAACAAGTTTCAAACTTTGCTTCAAAATGACAAGCATTTGAATATAATGCTTCAATTCGACATGGCCAAGAAACTCATTATCACAAATCGGTCGTAGAATTGACATTACTTGACAAAATACAATCAAAGAATAGTAACTTTAAGAAAAATAAATAAATAACTGTGGCTAATCTTGAGAAAATGCACATGAATACAAGTTCAATGAAGGCATACTATGAAAAATGCAGTCATATAAACACTTTCAGTACGGAAATTATGTAAATCTGCCCCTCCTGCTTTCAATGTCAAGAGAAAAGAGTCTATAAAACGGGTTCTTACAACCACTGTGAGAAACAAGTACAAGCAGAGCAATGAAAACAAGGCTTCATTCATTGTTCTTAACAAGAAAGCTTCATCATCTCAGAAAAGAGAAAAGTATGGAATGCTGCCAAGGTCTTATCTTACATACACACGAAATAGAACATGAAAGAGTGGCACATTTACCCATTAGAACCGATAACGAAGCGTTTTCATCATTACTTTTTGTATCCAGAATATGAGAAATTAGTAAGGTTCTCGGCTAACGTTTAACCTCTTCAAGAGGTTGGCATTCGACTTCAGGTGACTGCTGGTAGGAAATAGAGATCAACTCAGATCTACACTTCTCTTCTCCGTCACAATCAGCCTCTTCAATCACATTCTCACCATTAATCTTTTCAGAAGATAGTTTTGAAGAAAGCACCTTGTCTGGCTCAGCATAAGATATGGCAATTAGCGATTCTCTAGTCAACTCGTCAGGAGATTCCCTTCCTGGATCCGGTTTGTCCATGAAATGCAATCTATTTCTACAGTTTCCGTGGAAGCTTCACAATACATTATTCTAGCTTAGAAAGTTGAGAAATTGTTATCAAAGCTGTAACAATAAAATAAACTGAAGTACAAAAATCTTCCCAATGCGTTTTGGCTGCAGAACATTTGATATTGTTAGTGATCTTTCAACTAAAGATCAAACAATAAGAAAACACAAACAAGAAATCTCAATGCACTAGAATAGATTAAATTTACAAATATGTTGCAGATATATAATGGCAGAGCTAGTTTAATTTTTTTTAAAAGCAAGAACATCTGAATCCTTTCATATTCGATATGATACTTCTATTTTTCGAATGTAAAATAAATACTGTAACAGAAAACAAGATGAAAAGTGAGCGATATAGAACCAAAACATAGAACAGAGAAATCCATAACTTCTCCCCTTCTCCCCTTCTCCCCTATCCAAGACATAGAAGAGAGACACCCATAACCTCATCCATAACTTGTCCCCCTCTGTCCATTCCAAGACATAGAAGATAGACACCCATAACCTGTCCCCCTCTTATCCTGTCAGGGTCAAGCCATACCCTTTCATCCCTTCTTTGGAAACTACCATACCAAAAACAATCCAAAGGAGTGATAGACCAGAGAAAGAGACTAGAGGAACACAGATTGAAGAGGACGGAAGTCTTCCATGAAAGTAGCCACACAAAAAAAAAAAAAAATGAAGCACATATGTAAATACAATGATTTAATCATGAAGAACTTCATTTGAATCTAATATCATTTCAAATAATAGATTTCACTACAAGATAAAGATTTCACTACAAGCTACCTAATCATCAATCTCAATCTAGCTTACTGCGATCACACAATAAAAAGACTTACTGAGTTGCGCAAACCTAACTAATCCCTTTTTGTTCAGAAAATTAATTCTCACTTTTAAGGACTTCTTCATATCTTAAGAAAAATAGTAAGAATCATAGAGTCTCCACACATAGACAAATTCCACGCGAAAAATCAAAGTTTAGAAGATAAAAATAAGCTGAGGAACAAACAACCAAACTCCATAATCGCGAAAAGTTAAACAACAGAAAGAGAAACTAACCGGACAGATTCTTCAACAAAAGAAACTATAACAAAGAAAAATTAGTAAAGCTAAGAACAACAACGAATTCAAAAAAAAAGGCAGCAACCAAACCCTAGTTAACAAACAAGAAAGTCAGCGAGAGAGAGAGAGAATACCGATTTGAGAATTCAGGAAATCGAAGACTGGTATTTCGCTTTGATCAAAATCAAAATGAAATCACGATTGGACAACCAGAGAGGCCGAATCTTCAAGGGAATCTCATCTGGTATAGTTTCTAAACATAGTTGGAAAATCTTGAAAGGACAACTTTTGTCCGAGGATTTTTTAATTTTTTAAATAAAATAATAAACAAAAATTATAATTAGGGTTAAATGCATTTTCACCCTCACATAAACTATAAAAAATTTAACAAAAAAAACCTCTGACAGTTGACCGATATCCTCCCGTTCTGTATTTTACCCATAGAACGAGAGACCGTTCAATTCTAAAGGAGGCAAATGTCACATGAATTACCTTCTTCACTTTATATTTTAATTTAAAAAAATATCAAACGATATTTAATTTACTTGAAATTTTTACCACATGTTCACCACATCATGGGAAGATAATCTAAATTTTTTTTGTAATTTTATAAAATTTATATGATTTATTATATTTTTTTATAAAATAATTAACTAAAATTACAATATATCGTACAAGTGTTATAAAACTACGAATATTTTCAAATTATATTTTCATGATATGGTGAACATGTGGTAAATATTTTAAGAAAATTGAATATCGTTTGATATTTTTCAAAATTAATTTCTATAGGTTATCTTTAACTTTATAAAGGTTTCTCTTCACTTTATAAATTAATTTTAAAAAATACTAAACGATATTTAATTTACTAGAAATTGTTACTACATGTTTAGCACATCATGGGAAGATAATTTAAAATTGGGAAAAGTATCATTTAGACCCCAACGTACGGGGTCAGTGACCATTTGGTACCTAACGTTTTTTTGTACCCAATCAAACCCTAACGTATAAAACGTTTGCAATTTAAACCCTACCGTCAATTTTTCAGTTAAATTTAACAGATTTTTTTCAAAATGTCTAAACTACCCCTCTCACTCTCTCTCTCTCTCTCTCTCTCTCTCTCTCTCTCTCTCTCTCTCTCTCTCTCTCTCCGTAAAACTCCAGAAGAACCCCTCCTGATGGGTAACGACCTGAAAATGAGCGAGTTATCACCCAAATAGTAAGGGTTGCTCACCGGTCGGCTAACCCGAGAGCAATAAAATATACAAGCAGAAACGGAAGCATTAAAATGTTCGAATGGAAACGATTTCTTCAGAGAAAATGAAGCTAAGATGTAGAAGATGAAGTTCGTATGAAGTGTTAAAAATATTCAGTAAAAAAAAATGGAAGAAAAAAATGTTGAAGCCCTGAACCGGCCGATAGAGGTATGGAAGACCTCTCGGCTAATGTTTCTTCCAAGAGAAGAAAACCGGTCTTTGGGTATGGTTTTACCTTCCTCTTATGGATCCAACCTCAAGGAGGTGGGAAAGAGGGAAGGGTAAGAATTTACAAGCCACCACAAGCTTGTAAATAATGGAGGTTCTCTCCAATCGGTTTAAGCAAACCGATACTTACCTTGGGCACCAACCCTTGGTGGGATTTCCAATGGCACCAACCCTTGGAAGAAGACTTTCTCTAGACACTAGTCTAAATGAAATACCTCAATTGTATTAAATTTGGCAAAAGACCCATACAATGGCCAAGTGTGATGCTTAAATAGAGATCCTAGGGTAGCTAGGGTTTTGTAAGTTTGAATATGAACCGTTGGATAAGTGTGATGATGGGTGGCCAAGATTATTTGTGCTTGTACTTCATCCAATGGTGAGGCTTCCTCCCTTACAAATATCATCAAGCATCCTCCTTGTGCCACATCATCAATCCTTGTGAGCACTACCTCTTGTCCTTGCTTCTTCATCCAATGGTGAGGCTTCCTCCCTTACAAATGTCATCAAGTGCCCTCCTTTTGCCACGTCATCAATCCTTGTGTCCACTACCAATTGTTCTTTGTGTGCTTCTTCTCAATTTTGTCTTCTAATGGGTTGGGCGTCCCACATCAAGATGATTCACTTTAACCCAAATTAGCTACCCACCATACAACTCTAAGGGCTAATGGTTTTTGCCACAACATAAAATAAAACTAATGTTTGTTTAAAGAAAACCAACATAAAATAAATTACAAGATTTGTCTCCGGGAAGACAAATTCCCGCTTCTGCTAATCCAGCTGATTCTTTTCATCTCGTGCATCCCAAGAGGTTAAGTGATGAGGTTGATCACTGCCATGTGAATTGGGCTTCCGCTCCAAGCCTTCATTGAGTCCATTACCTGCAAAAGAAATAAAGTCATTAGTAAGCAAGTAATAAGTAGTATGAGCTTTGGATATGAATTGGGCCTTAGTCTTGGATTGGGCTTTTGGGCCTATTGGCACATCACCTCCCCTCTTTAAGAATGCTAAAATCGACGAGGGCGTAGAGAGAGAGAGAGAGCAGGCCCATCATCAATGGCGGAAACCCAGGTCGGAGGTGGTAGAAACACAGCCATGGTGGTGAAGGTTAACACGATCGCCGGGGAGAAGAAGATGTACGTGACTGGGTCCCATCCGCCATTGAAGCTGGATCCTTCTGCTCTGAATCGACAGGTCATAAAGACGACCAAATCCTCCAATCAATCTGTGCAATCATGGTGGACAGCTATGGTATCTATGGAGATCAGTAGTTTTTAACACTCATCACAAAACCCAAACAGGAAATTAGGATGTAACAGAACTTCAGATTGCAATGAAACAGAGATTAACCGAAATATCCAAGAAAATTAACCCATCAGACGAAAACCCTAAAAAAATTGAAAGAAAAAACTCATAAAACCCGAGAAATTGAAGAACATAGACGAACCTGGTGAGAGGAGTTGTCAGGAGAGTCGATCAACTTCAGGGGAAGCTCAAAACCCTTGTTTCTTTTGCCACTATAATTATATTTTCGCGCCATTTCAGCGGCAGGAAGGTGGCGTTGGTGGGGCTCAATCTTCCAGAGGGTTGCGCAGAGTTTTCTAGCGGAGAGTGAAGAAGAAGATAGAACGTCGAGGAATTCTTTTCCACGGCTCTGATATAAGAGCTCAAGCCTCCATTGAGGCTATTCTGTTTCCATATCAGAAGCTAATTGCAATTTCAGTAACTTTGTTCAAACAGAGTAAAGGCTATTTTGTTCTCTAAAACTATTGTATCTAGATATCTGGGAAGCAAGAATCTTCAGAACATTTCTTCAGAACAATTAAAGAGGGGGGGGGTCTACTGGAATTTTACGGGGAGAGAGAGAGAGAGAGAGAGAGAGAGAGAGTGAGTGAGGGGTAGTTTAGACATTTTGAAAAAAATCTGTTAAATTTAACTGAAAAATTGACGGTAGGGTTTAAATTGCAAACGTTTTATACGTTAGGGTTTGATTGGGTACAAAAAAAACTTTAGGTACTAAATGGTCACTGACCCCGTACGTTGGAGTCTAAATGGTACTTTTCCCTTTAAAATTTTTTGTAATTTTATAACATTTGTATGATTTATTATAATTGTTTTATAAAATAATTAACTAAAATTACAATATATCGTACAAATGTTATAAAATCATGACAATTTCTAGATTATATTCTAATTATGTAGTGAACATGTGATAAAAATTTTAAGTAAATTAAATATCGTTTGGTATTTTTTTAAATTAATTTATAAAGGTTCACCTTCACTTTATAAATGTTTCCTTTCACTTTATAAATTAATTTTCAAAAATATCAAAAGATTTTCAATTGCATTGAAATTTTTACCATATGTTTACCACATTATGAGAATATAATGTGGAAATGTTCATGATTTTATAACACTTGTACGATATATTGTAATTTTAGTTAATTATTTTATAAAATAATTATAATAAATCATACAGGTGTTATAAAATCACAAAAATTTTCAGATTATCTTCCCATGATGGGCTGAACATGTGGTAAAAATTTCAAATAAATTGAAGGGTTAAATATATTTTCACCCTCAAAGTATGATTTTTTTTTTAAATCATCAAAGTATTTAATCCTAATAAAACAAATCTTAAACTATAAAAAATCTAACACAAAAATTCATGGCGGTTAACCAATATCCCCCCGTTCTGTATTTTACACATAGAACAGGGGACCATTTTTTTAGAACAGTCCCCCGTTCTAAAAGGGAGAAATGTCACGTGGATTACATTCTTCACTTTATAAATTAATTTTAAAAAATACCAAACGATATTAAATTTACTTGAAATTTTTATCACATGTTCATCTTATTATAGAAAGATAATATGAAACTTTTTGTGATTTTATAATGCTTGAATAATTTATTATAATTGTTTTATAAAATAATTATCTAAAATTACAATATATCGTACAAGTGTTATAAAATCACTAACATTTCCAAATTATGTTCTCATAATGTGATAAACATGTAAATTTCAAGTAAATTTAATATCGTTTGTTATTTTCTCAAATTAATTTATAAAGTGAAGGGGAACCTTTATAAATTAATTTTAAAAAATATCAAACAATATTCAATTTACTTATAATGTTTACCACAAGTTCACCACATATTATGAGAATATAATTTAAAACTTTTCGTGATTTTATAACACTTTTACTATATATTGTAATTTTAGTTAACTATTTTATAAAACAATTATAATAAATCATACAAGTGTTACGAAATCATAAAATGTTTTAAATTATATTTTCATGATGTGATGAACATGTGGTAAAAATTTCAAGTAAATTGAATATCGTTTGATATTTTTTTAAATTAATTTATAAAGTAAAATTTTTACCACATGTTCACCACATCATGGGAATATAATCTGAAAATTTTCGTGATTTTATAACACTTGTATGATATATTATAATTTTAGTTAATTATTTTATAAAAAAAGTATAATACATCATACAAGTATTATAAAATCACAAAAATTATCTTCCCATTTTGTGGTGAACATGTGGTAAAAAGTTCAAGTAAATTGAATATCGTTTGATATTTTTTTAAATTAATTCATAAAGTAAAGAAGGTAATCCACGTGACATTTGCCCCTTTTAGACCGATAGACCGTTCTAAAAAGAACGGTCCCCTGTTTTATGTGTAAAATACAAAACGGGAGGATATCGGTCAAACACCAGGGGTTTTGTTGTTAGGTTTTTATAATTTAAGATTTGTCTTGCTATAGTTAATCTTTTGAAGGTTTTGTTAAAAAAAAAAAAAAACAAAAAAAAAAAAAAACCATACTTTGAAAGTTAAAATGTATTTAACCCTTATAATTAAGTTGCGTTCACATCACTCCTACGCAATACATTTTAAGGGTCAAACTAGTGTCGAGCTTAAAAAAATTTAGATACACTATAAAATTAACAAGCTAGATGTAACGAAAATTCGACTAACTTAATAAATTTAATGAGCTAGCCTACAATTCCAACCTAATAAACTGAGAAAAAAAATTGAATCAAACTAATTTGTGGGCTTCAAATTAAACGCGTGAGGCTCGATCATGTATTAGTTTCACAACATTTATAGTTTGTCACATTATATATAATTTTTTTTTTTGGTAATTAGCAAACTCATTTTTAAATTATGTTGGTTAATAAAATCTCCCTTAAATTATACTTTTGTTAACAAATCGACCCTCAACGAGAGCCGCTCTTTAAATGCAGAATCTCGCTCTAGACGATTATTTTAAAGTGCAGAATCCCACTCCATAATTGTTCTCTTGAAAAATTTGCATTTGTCACGTTAATAAAAAAACATACGAGATATTACATTTTAGGGTAAATTCTAAAAAACACCCTGAAGTATGGGGATTTCCTGAAAAAACCCTCCAACTAAAAGTCGTCGCAGTCAAAACTTAAAAGTTTTAAAAACTGTCAAAAAGAACCCTGGCGGGTCCCCGCATGCCCCCGAATTCACATTCGGGGGGCCGACTTCATTTCGCGGCCCCCCGCATGGCAAATTTGTCTCTCACATGCGTTGCACGCATTAGTATTCGGCGGGCCGAATACTGCTCCTGGCTCCCCGCACGCCACGGGGGGAAGATGCAGGGGCCTCTGTGTGACAGCCCGAGACCCGATTCCGATCGGAATCCGAGAGCCAAGCCATCACTCCGGGTCATAAAAGAAAAACACAGTCTATATTATTTTTTTTTTTTTTTGAAACTTTTAGAACGTTACAGGGAGAAGAAACTTTCTCTGGATTTAAAAAAAACTGGGAGCTAATTTATAACCAGATCACAGAAGTGAATAACAGAAGAGACTAGGAAGAACAGGAAACAGAAAGGGACGATGAGAATAATAAACAGAATTAAACAGGAAATAAAGGCGGAAAAACATAGGCAGAAGACTGCCGGAAGAAGTGGATTTTAAACAAATGTGAACAGTGACATCGGTGGATGTGAATAAGACAAAAGTGTACAGTGGCAGTGGTGGATGTGAATAAACAAAGGCAGCGGTGGATATGAATTTTAAGAGCAGCGGTGGATGTGAATACGACAAAAATGAACAGTGGCAGCGGTGGAGGCAGGCAGAAGTGCACTGTTCACCGGTGGACGTGAATAAGACAAAACAGATGACGTCAGGCGGAAGATAATATTGTAAAGACAACGGTGGATGCAGTTTTAAACGGGCAGCGGGCAGCGGTGGATATAATTTTACAAGTAGCGGTGGATGTGATTTTTAGAACGGGCAGCTGTAGAAGTGAATTTAAAGCAGCGGTGGACGTGATCGGAAGATGTAGTTTAAAAGGGCAGAATTTGACAACTTTTGACAGGATTACACCGAAACAGAAATCGTGAAAACAGAAAGTGTGAAAGCTTCACGCTTCAGAGAAACGATTCACAACATGATTTTGGGCATATCAAGAAAACACGACAGAATTCTAAGGAAACAGATTGCATGGATAACTCCAAAACCAGAGATAAACCGTGCACACCCTAAAAGAGAAATATTCCAAACAATTCCAGAATACTTCAGAATATACACAACTGTCAAACACCGAGTTTTTAAAACTTAAACATCAGAACTTATACATTGTTTTAAGATTTGGAAGACTGTACACAACTCAATATACATTACCAAAACTTCACCAGACAGGGGTTTTCAAACATCAACACCAATCCTATACACCGGTTTAAGATTTCAAAAGTTATACAGGACTTGACAAAATTTTAAAATACCCTCACAGAAACAGAATGTGTCTGGCTGCAGCAACCAACCCCCATGAGCTCGATCTGCCAACTACATCAAATCATCATCTTGAGGCACAAAGTCCTAGTCCACGGTTTCAGTACCTACATCAGAGAGCTCACCTATGAGTCTAAAACTCAGTAAGAACATATCAATGTAGTGATGCATATGCTATGCATGAACTTTTCAGAATACAGTGACATTACAGAACATTGTTTTTATCTGTCAGAGAGGTATAAGTGGGGCTTATGGGGGAACTGGCAAGTGCACGACAGACACATAACAGATTTACAGAACAGAAACAGAACAGAACAGACACAGCTGTACAGAACAGTAGGCCAGTCCCCGTCCCGCGCTTAACCAATACATTACAGTCAGATTTTATCTTTCTTAACTTAAAAAACTGTGCACAGAAAACTTTTGCATGTCTTTCGGGAAATCGTGTATGCATGAGCATTTACAGTGCTTAAGCATAAAACAGCAGACAACAAGAATATTACAGCAGAACGTAATGTGTGACACAGATAACTCAGAACTTAACTCTAACTTTCTCTACCCGAAACCACCCGACATACGTAATACCTAGTATCTACGTGATGTAGGGCCTTAAGGGCCAACCTACGGGTATGAACTTACCTGTTCGCTGTAGAGTTGATAGTCTTGAATGTCTCGGTTATGCACAGACCTAAAACATGCACGTAGAGAAAATAAACAAGCTGCAAATGCTAATAAATAACTTGTAGGATATGCTCCTAACTCCATTCAGACTTTTAGAAAACAAACCAACGTGTTTTCATGCAATAACAGCGAGTTTTCTCCAAAATATCTCAACCCTAAACTTCAACAAAACTGTCATTTTAACTTGTCCAAACACGTTAGCATAAGCATATGCTTACCTTAGGCAGAAACAGAAGAAAAATCAAGGAAGATTGAAGGTGCTTCGATGGATTATTTTCGTCTGGAAGAGAGGAAACAGAGAGGAAAGGATGAGTGTGAAGGTTCACATAAAAGAGAGGAGAATAGGTAGGTTTCTCTGCAAGTTATTTACATTTGGCAACCATCCATTGGCTCCCTCCCACCAACCTTAATTCCTTCCCAATTTACCTCTCCATGCATCTCTAACTAATGGTTTCGTTTACCCATACATTAATTTGGTTTTTATCCCATTATCCAAATATACATATTTACATGTAACAATATATAATTTCTATCGATTTGGTTTCCAACAAAACGATCATTGTATTAATACCAAATTAATCTCACATAATGATTCGATCGAGATATATCATTGCCGCTGATTATTTATGGGAAGACTGTCAACTTCGCTGGTTGGGAGTCTTTGCAGATCAAAGAAATGTTTGACAGCATTGGGTTGCAAGGGCTGTACCAGATGAGTGGACAGACTTGTGATCGCGTTGTTCGCTTATTTTATGCGAACTTGACCAGTACCGGGCGGCAGGAGTGCATGAAGTCATATGTCTATGGTAAGGAGATCTTGTTTTATGCCAGACATGTGAACGAGCTGCTCGGATTTACGCTCGAGAGAGCTGAACAGTATTATTTTGCTTCTCGAGAGTGTGATTTTGCCACAACACCCGAGGGATTGCAATTTCTTCGACATATTCACTGCAATGCAAATATTGAAAAATTCACCAAACCGAGATCGAAGGAGTTGAATGTCAAAGCTCGTGTTGTTTACAACCTCATCACTCACTCGCTGCTGCCAAGGGATGGCCATAGAGATCTAGTCAACTGGATGGATCTCTATGTCATGGAGAAGATGTACAACAGCACTTTGTTGGACCCCGGGTTCATGATATTGGGGCACATGCACGAGATCGCCCCTATACGCAACAAAAATCTGTCGTATGGTACTTTGATTTGGCGACTCGTGCAGAGATCACAGGTCGAGCTCCCCGCGGGAGAGCAGTTGAAAGCTCCCCGAGCCTTAGATGTATTTGACATGCTTCATCTATCTAGGATGGGTCTAGTCGAGATCTGCGGGCTTTGGATGCTTAAGGGGGAGCTCGAGGACGCTCCAGCTCAGGATGCTTCAGTTGAGGATGCTCCAGGCGAGGATACTCCGATGGAGGAGGACACCCCCACCACCGCGACGGCGCGCGCCAGTTGCCCCTGAGGTTGGTAGGATGTGGGAAATGATGCAGCAGATGCAACAAATGCTTCTGGAGGACCGTCAAGAGCGTCATCATATGCAGTAGAGGATTGAGTTCCTCATCGGCAGTGTCGAGGAGCTGACCCGGGGCCAGAAGAAGGTAGTTGAGTCACAAGACTATCTCAGTGAGTCCATTAGGGAGGTCACTGAGAAGCTGGGGAATTGGATGGCCAGCAAAGATGACGACGACGACGATATACCGCCGGAGTAGTTTGATGTACATTATTGTTTATATTTCATTTGATGTACATTATTGTTTATATTTCATTTGATGTATTTTTATTTGATTTTGATGTACACCACTGTTTATATTTGCGTTGATGTACATTTATTGGAACTGTTTAGGTATATATGTGTTATTTAAATTTGCAGGAACTATTTGAAGATAGCGATGGGGAGTCATAAAACAAACGAAACTCTGTCCAATTTTTCACTTTTTTAAATTAATTAATTAATTTCAATGAAATCGTTAATTTCAAATTATTAATACATCGAAAATATATTTTAGTAAATAAATTAATAAAGTAATGTATCTAAATTAATTTGTAATAAATGAATTTTTTTAATTAATATAATTACTTTATTCACGTTATTAATTTCAATTAATTAAGTAATTAATGTATTGAAATAAAGTTATGAATTTCAATGAATTAAGTAATTAATGTATTGAAATAAAGTTAGGAATTTCAATTAATTAATGTAAGAAACATAAAAAAATTAATTCATTAATCAATTGTTTTATTCAAATTACTTATTGTATTTAAATGATTAGTTAAGTAAATAATTTATTAATTATTTTAGTAATTCCAATTAATTAAGTAATTAATGTGTTAAAATAAAGTTATGAATTTCAATTAATTATTGTACAAAATAAAAAAATTAATTAATTACTTTATTCAACTTACTTATTGTATTTAAATGATTAGTTAAGTAAATAATTTATTAATTACTTTAGTAATTCCAATTAACTAATAAATTATTTAATGTATTGAAATAAAGTTATGAATTTAAACTAATTTAAACAATTATAATGTGAAAAAAAATATTTATATTACATTAACGTAGATGAAATCTAACAAAAATTACAACAGTTAATTTCTTCTGCTCCTGCCTCGGCCGCAGCCCGCGCGTCGTAAATTCTTGCAATAGCACGAAAACTATATTATATTAAAAAAATGACAACGTGTCTTGGGAAGCAGCAGTGTCTGAAGTGGATCCTCGGTTAGGACAAGTGTGACTATTGTGCCCGTACTGCCGACAGATACCACACGCCATCCTTGAGTTCCGTCTACTAGCTCTCGAACTTGACGGCTCATCGGCATCTCGCACTCTGGTCTTCTTGGGTCTACCAGATTGGCGATATCTTCTTGGCGAGACTAGTTCCACCATACCTGGCACATCCGACCACATTAATTGGCCGTTCATGGGTTGAATAAAATTAGCGTACATCTGCAGCAATGTCATCTCATGATAGCATGGATGCACATAACTTTCTAGCTCCATTCTCATGAAAAATATACATGAAATGATATGGGCACACAGGATCCCAGTAAGCGCCCACCGGGTGCAGGAGCACTCCCACGTATTCAAGTCGACAACGAATTGTTCGTTGCCGTTGCTCATTTGAAATCGTGAACCTGCCCTGAGCGTAGGGCACCAATTTGCAGCTGCATCTGCGAGCTTCCCAATCTTTTTATATATTTGGGGACATAGGAGAGTCGTCAATCCCGCCATCTTCTCAAATTTTTTAACAATCCGAGTCATCATGTACGTTCGGATCGTCTCGAACAAGGTAATGATCGGTTTGTCTCGGCAGTCAATATAAGTGCATTGAATGACTCACAAATTGTTTAAGCCAATATCGCACTTGGGAATCGGAGAGAAGGCATGACTAGCCCAATATCTAGGCTCTTCTCCTTGAAGCCATTCGTGGGCTGCAGCGTTGAGCCTTTGTAATTTCCTCATTTCTAAATTGAAATGAGCTCTTGTGGGTGCCCTAGCTGCCTTCCACATCGCTTCTCTATATGCTTTCCCCCGAAACAGCCCTTTAAAGTTTGCGTACATGTGCCGCAAGCAGAAGCGGTGTTCGACTTCACTAAATTCCTCATCCACGGCATTCCTCAAGCCATGATATTAAAACAAAGTTAGTTAGTTACACACATTAATTACACCACAACTAATTTAATTAAACAACATACCTTTTGTCGATCCGAAATAATCGTCCATCCGGCTTCATCTCCAGTGTACAAGTCTGCCTTCAAAAGTCTCAAAAACCACGTCCATGTTTCCTTGGTCTCTTTTTCGATGTTGGCAACAGCGACGGGATATATTCCATCATTCGCGTCAATACTAACGGTTGTCAGTAATTGTCCGGGACATGAGCCCTTCAAGTGACAGCCATCCAAACAGATAACTCGGCGACCAAACTGCAGCAAACCTACCTTGCAAGCGGCCAAACACATATACACTCTTTGGCAAACTAATGTGTCTCTTGCATTGTAAGTATGCACTGCAAAAGTGCTCCTCGAATTTGTTCTATGTATTTCGGCTTTGTACGACCATATTAACTTGTACTGTTCATCAGCCTTGCATTCGTTAAGTGTGAGAGCAATGCTTCTCGCTCTTCTAGTAAGACTAGGTGTGATATGACATCTGTGGTCCATCCTCACTGTCTCTACAATGGAAGATATGTCCCACCTAGGGTGACTTTTGAACCTCGCCAGGTAATGGTTTGCCACCCATTTTGCACTAACGTTTCTATTCTCAACTATTCTGGCACAACTGTGAGTATCGACCAAAGTCTTTATTTGAAAGGTTTGCTCAGCTTGCTTTTGCGAGGCATGAAAAGCCACTCACACCCTTCTGAACACATAGCCCTCAATCGGCTACTATCACTTTTAATAAATCTTATCCCTAATCCGTGTTTTACAGAATAATTTTTTATTTCGTCTTTCAGCTCTTTTAAAGTTGCATATTCTCTAGTAACAAAAAATTCCATATGAATTTCTTCTCTTACCTGAATGTTTTCTACCTCATCACCATCCAACATAATCAGTGTTCGCGGCTGATTGTCTAGAGTTCTGGATGTCGAACACACCGGTATTTGTTCATTTTCATCTGAGCCATCATCACCATGTGGAGGACTATCGTCAGGATAGAAATTCATTCCGGCATCACCATCTACTTCCTCGTCTAATTCGAACCATCTATCGGGATCAGAATCCATCGTCCTTGCTAAAACAGAGAAAATTAGACTGCGCAATGAAAATTTTCCAGAGAAATTTCGGGATTTCTTCGAATGGAGGGCGAAGCTCCTTAAATAATAAAGGAGTTCGGCCCCCCGATATGTCGACGCGGCCCCCGGCGTCGTGTCAAATAATTACTATGGGGGGCCAAGCATCCTACGCGGCCCCCCGCATGGATGGACATGCGGGGGCCGCGTAGGATGCTCGCCCCCCATCCCCCCCCCCCCCCGCATCAATTATTTGACACAACGCAGGGGACTGCGAATCCGATATGGGCCCCCTGAATGTCAATTTACAGATCAATTATTGATCTGTGAGGGATATTCGGGGGGGCCTGAGTTGGATTCGCAGCCCCTCGAAATGTTTTCACGTGCACTGCATGTGCCCCCGAATTGGGTTTGCGTGCAGCGCACGTGAGCGAGGGCCAGAGGCCCCCGCATCTTCCCCCCGTGGCGTGCGGGGGACCGGGAGTAGTATTCGGCCCGCCGAATACTAATGTCTGCAACGCACGTGAGAGGCAAATTCGCCATGCGGGGGGCTGCGAAATGAAGTCGGCCCCCCGAATGTGAATTCGGGGGCATGCAGGGCCCCGCCAGGGTTCTTTTTGACAGTTTTTAAAACTTTGAGGTTTTAACTGCGACAACTTTTAGTTGAAGGGTTTTTTCGGAAAATACCCGTACTTCAGTGTGTTTTTTGGAATTTACCCTACATTTTAATCTTAAATATTGTTTTTCCTTTTTTTTTTTATAGAATATAATTATATGAGGTAAGACCCGTTTTTGAGGTACACGTACATTTGAACTTTTCAACATTTTTTGAACTAGATTTTGACTCCCGGTGCATAATGCGAATTAGGCTAGGTTTGCTGGTGAGACTTGAGGTCATCATCTTGGAGAGAGATAAAATAAATAAATTTTCTTATTTAAAAAGCCAGGTTAAACAAGTTAGCCTGTGAAACAACTCATCTAGCCCAGCTTGGACAGAGCTCACGATCTTAATAACTGAGCTCATCTCGGCTCGTCCTCTTGCACTAGGCCAGTTTGTCCAGATTAGCACTGAGAATTGAGTGGGCGACGAGATAGCTGACCTACATCGCTAACAGAGGGAGAATACAAATTTGATTTATCGAAAATCACATTTATTGTAAGAGTTTTACTTCGTGAGGCTTTCAAAAAGTCTCTCACTCTCAAATCTTAGCCCAAAAAACTAGACTAGAATAAAAACAAGATTGTCCTTCTACAATCTACCCCAATATCTCGTTTTAAGAAATTTAATTTAAATTATATTTATATTTTAGGCTTAAATAGATTAATATTGAAAAAATGCATGAAAAAAACATCACCTGTCTTTTGATTAAAAACATGTGATAGGAGACAATCATGTCTTTCGGTCCACAACTGGAAAACATGCATGGGTTAGCATCAAACTTAGAGTTGGACTCACGACCAAAAGATAACACAAACCCTAGTTTTGTTTTTTTTGAGTGTTTTTCTACTAAGCATTAGTGATTACAGCTCAGAGAGAAGAAAGAGACAAACACTCGAAGAAATGGAAAGCCATCAAACGTTGTAAAAGGTCAAAAGAAATGCAAGTTGCCCAACATGTCGTCGATGAGGTGATAAGCAGCATATCACTAAAAAAATATATCCAACTCTGCTTATTACTATTAAACAATAATTGTGTCTACAAAGTGCTTCATGATTCATTGTCTAGAGGCGTGGTGGAATTGGATACGAGCTGTTGCTTATATCCAACTGGAAAGGGACGTTGCACAAGTCTCCAACTCTGACCTATTACTACTTCCATTTCCATCTGTATTCTGCTCATCTACAGCTCTACACTAGCCCAAGAATTTGACTCTCTTTTTTTCTTTAATCTCATGATTTTGTGCTCTTCTGTCTGGATTTTTGTTCATGCTTTGAGTTCATCCCTTTTGGGCATTAAATATCATCTTTTTGTGTGTTTTTTTTTTTATAGACATCTATAACGATATAAACATGGTTCTATGTATACTTAAAAAAAACATTTCAATCGAGCATGGTTTGAATTTTGCATATCTTCAACCGTTGATGTTCATTGCGACTGAATGGTTGTTCGTGGGAGTTAATGCGCTTCTAAACTTTAGTAACTCTCTAATTAAATTCAGATTATAGACACGTTCGGGATAAAATTATATTTATCTTCTATTTTTTAACTCATGACATGACACTTACTAATTGATGCAATTAACATTAAAAATGATATAAATAAATCATTAATTGTACTTTATGTAATTCTTTCCTTCAAAGAGTCACCTATGAACGATTACAAAATATAAATGGGTAGGTTAGACCACTTACACGTATTTTTATTTCGATTTTATCTTTTTTCTTGGTGTATTATACTATTTTTAGGATTTAAAATAAACGCCACAAAAAAATAAGAAATATAGTTTTTTTAAAAGTAAGATGCTGCTCCATTTAAGTTTAGACAGAAAACAATAACTTGACTTCCTTTCCTTGCATGGATAGCACTAACATTTCAACTACCAATATTCTATTTCTAAATGGCTTCTTTCAGTCAATTTACTTTGTCTTATTGTTTTTATGTCACTAGTGAAGTGAATTCCATGTGAGAAAGCACCATATTTGTACCTTTGATCATAATATAATTGTACTTTATGTAATTCTTTCCTTCAAAGAGTCACCTATGAACGATTACAAAATATAAATGGGTAGGTTAGACCACTTACACGTATTTTTATTTCGATTTTATCTTTTTTCTTGGTGTATTATACTATTTTTAGGATTTAAAATAAACGCCACAAAAAAATAAGAAATATAGTTTTTTTAAAAGTAAGATGCTGCTCCATTTAAGTTTAGACAGAAAACAATAACTTGACTTCCTTTCCTTGCATGGATAGCACTAACATTTCAACTACCAATATTCTATTTCTAAATGGCTTCTTTCAGTCAATTTACTTTGTCTTATGTAATAATATAATAAAATGTTAAGTATATCTAACCCCTCAACTTTGGAATAACAGATGACAAATAACAATTGTATAATGTTACGTTTGCTTTCTAATTTCATGATTTAATCTCACAACCTGATGTAGCACATACGTGTCATTGAATGATTGATTTAAGTTATCTAGTACTTTAAATATTTATATTATATCATAATAATTATAACAATAAGTAAATGACACGTAATCACCACGTTATGAAGATATTTGTATTAAGTATGCATGTGTATACAATGCATGCATGCAGATATATAAATCTACTTATTTTTCGCTTTGCGCATATTTAAACACACGTATGAGTGTCGTTGTGCACGTGCACCTACTCAATGAAACATATATGAATGAACACGACATACACGGATGATTAACACGTGGACCACAACACAACAAGTCAAGTTGATTGTTCTACTTCTTATTGCAATTTGCATACCAACTTTAAATAAATTTTGTTGTATAAGAAAGTCCTGAACTATTGAGAAGTAATCGAAAGATGGTGTTATACGTATAATAGTCTTAAACAACTTACGTTATGAAGATCGTTTATTCATCGTAAGAATAATTATATTATATTATAAATTCAAAAAATAAATTATTTGCACCCATAAATGAATAATAAAAGTTTAATAATTGAAAAATTAATGCAAAATTAGGTCAAATTTTGATTGCAAATGTGTGACAAAGAAACCATGGCTATTAATATCAATATTTCATATCTAAATATGGGTATTTTACGTACGTGGAAGCATGCAATAATCGTTACCCATTAAATTATGTATACCATTTTTCTCGTCTAGTAACATACTTCAATTTAAAACACTACTTGTTCATGAGACGAGTTTGAGTATATGAAAATGAAGTTTTAAATTAATTGAAGTAAAGAAAGATTTTGATGCTATTGCACCATAACGTAGCAAATATTGATGGGTACAAATATAATAATTATAAATAATTAAAATAAATCATTAATTACATTGCATTGATGGTGAGAGAGAAACTCACCCAAAACTTTTTGATTTGTGGCGGCGTTGCTGGGGATTGACAGAGAGCACTAGCCTTGCTTCTTTGTGTTAATTTTTTTGTTGTTGTTCATTCTATGGATTAATTGGAGGAAATGTATTTAAACGTTGAAAACTTAGATTATTTTTTGGAGTATAAATCGGGGGATTGGGGTCCGGTGGTGCGGATCGGTGAGAAGTCGTCATCGATTTTCGAAGGTAGGTATCTCCTTCTCCATTCCTCAAGTTTTTGGATGATTTTAGTGTTTTGATACGAGTTGGAGATGTTGCTCGAAACTCTAAATTTTTTAGTTCAAAATTTGTGGTTTTAGTGTGTGATGATATAATAGAATTCGTTGTGGAGTGTTTAAATGTTAGAAAACAAGGAGGTATTCAGCAGGAGAGTCGGGCACTGTCGGAGAAAAAACGAATATGAGCCTCGACTCAAAAGTTGTTGGATCACGATTCAATCCTATTTGAGTCCCAGCTCGGGCAGTGTGGGTCGTGACTTAGGCCTTACTTTGAAGCCAAAAATTGAGTTTTATACTTTATCTCCAACGAAACTATGATACCACTGGTTAGAATTCAAACGATAACTGAAAAAAAAAAAATACGATGTGATCCATTAGATTTATGGAAAAATTTTAAAGGAAAAAAACCACGGGCAAGAGATAATATCACTATTTGAATACCAAAGTACATCTGCAGATTTTGCAACTCTAGCTTACATGAATTTATAAAGAAAACGTAACTCTAATGAGATTTTCAACATGGCCCCAATTGACCTAGCGCAGATAGAATTCATGTCACACTAAAATCTAAATTTAATTTAGGACATGTAAAATATTATAACCACATCGTTTTTACTTCCAGTACCATCACTTTTAATTTATTATCAAAGTAGTAGTCACCGTTGTGAAATAGGCTCATAATTCATTGACTATGCCGCTAAATTTAAATGGTTCAAAGTTTTCCACTGTAGACCAAATCAAAAGTTCGGGTCAAACTACAATTCTTTGAGAATTGTATTGTCCTCATATACATCGATGTCTCATCGCGGGTTGTGACAATATTAATTCGTATCTTTAGTCGTTTTGAGCATATGCTCTCCACAAGACTATTATGCACATTTATATGGTCTAACAAGTACCATGTTGTTGTCACTCATTACCACACATACATCATACATACACAACACGGCACAAAGGTTACCTATATATAATGTTTGATTGGAAATAACCTCCCTCAGATAAGATCTCTACAATAAACAAGGAGTTGTGAGTAGATGTCTTAGCGAATAATTGTCCAAGATTGAATCTACAATAAACAAGGAGTTGTGAGTAGATGTCTTAGCGAATAATTGTCCAAGATTGAATATATAATTGGAAATGCAGATTGGATGGTGGAAAATGATTAGGTCTTTGGCTTTGATAGAACTCAAATTCTCCTTTATTTATGTGACGATGCAAGACTGCCATTGATTTCAGGGAATTGAGGAGAAAATAGTGGTTCCAAATGAGAAGCTAAAAACAATGAACCAGGTGTGATAAATTCTGCCGTTACGTCCAATGTAATTCATACAAGACTTTTGTTATAATTAATCTCACTCTGGTACCACTTGTTAGAAATCGAACGATAACTGAAGAAAAAAAATACGAAGTTAGACACTATACTAACTTAGAAAAAAATATTTTGAAAAAAAACTTCCGGCAGAAGAATAGATGTACTATGAAGATCGAAATACAACTGTAAATTTTAAAACTCTAACTTATATGAATTTATAGATAAAACAAAATCATAATGAAATTTTCAACTTATGCCTAATCGGTCCGGGTGAGATAGAATTCAAGTTATACTGAAATCTAACTAATCTCCACTTGTAATATGTTTTGAAAATAAACGTGATAATTAAATGGGTTGTATTAGATTGATGAGAAAAATATATAATATATTTTTAAAAGAATAGATTATTGTTTGAGCGCTGTCATTCATCGTCAAATACAGCCTACTGACAGCAAGACCCACCAGAGTGAGAGCAGAGACGCCATTGCTTTTTGTCTGGTTGTTCATTGGAGTGGAGATAACCTACCTCTCTCTCTCTCTCTCTCTCTCTCTCTCTCTCTTCTTGACTGTATTCAACCATATCACGTTTCCTTTAGGCAAGGTCCATTCTGAAATCATTTTGCTGCAACAACGAACAAGAAACCCTATTCATAATTTCCTCGTTTCTTCCTGAGAATATGGGCTTCTTTCATCATCCCTTTTCACGTGTAAATCTTAGCCGTCCAATTCTTCGTCCTTTCCTCTATATATACATGCAAATGCATGTCCCTTTTTTCTCACTCTTCACCGCTCTCTCTTTCTCTCTCTAGCTTATTATCTTCCTTGCTATCGTTCATTGAGCTTCTTCTCATCCTTTTCCATCTCTCAGTATTTCCAAACTTGTCTAGCTAGCTCTATTTAGAGCAATTACATGCAGCAATGGCTTGCTTAAATATTTTCAGCCAGGTAGGTTTGGTCATGATTGAATTATCAAGTGTTCTTTCTTTTTATGATTAGTACATGTTAATTCGTGATTTATGCATTGATTCTGTTTAATTAAGCATCAAGATGACTGTTCTTCCCATATTCCTTCAAACTTTTACACAAAAAAAAATTAGGAAACGAAGAAAGAAAAATAATGATTTTTCAATCAAATTAGAAAGATTACGTGCTTTGCCGTGTTCGACTACTCTTGTCATTAATTTGTTTCGTGGAATAACGAGAGTGATGTTTTACACATTTGGTTATAAAGAATAATATTACGTTAACTCATATTCTATTATCTTAAAATATTTTCGTGCGTAAACAATGATTGATGCAGTGCAATAAATAAAATAAATTATAAATAATTAACTTATTATATAATTGCATCAATTATTGTTTAACACGTCATTTTTAATAAAGTAGAATAAGATAATAAATATAGAATTACTCGGTTAAAAATGATATCATGATCGTGTCTTAAAAAACTCATGAAAAATTAAATAATTATAATTATCATATGTTTGTTCATAAATCATATTATCCCTCTAAATTTATTTTTTCAAACGTGACACAATTATAATTATTTTATTATTCTGATACGTATTACAGAGAAAAAGAAGAAAAACAAAATTATTATTATTATTATTATTACAGAACAAAAGCCAATTTTTTATGCGGCTTTTAGGAATTGAAGTGTAATACAGCTTTCATTATATCCCACTAAACGTGTAAGGTTAACTTGTCAGTCTTGCTACTTTTCTGGGTTTCTTCTTCTTTAATATAATTAAAGAAAATAATTAATTATTATATAAATTAAAAATATATAAATCCACAAAACGTGCGACACTGATTTAAAGCAACTTCCGCTTTGTTGATCAGAGTGGTGCAGCGGAGGGGCATACATCAAAGCCGGAGAAGCAAGCTTTCTGTGCTGACGGAGCTGTCGATCGCCATGGCTGCCCTGCAATCCGAGCCGAAACTGGATCTTGGTTCGCCGGAATCCTTATACTTGGTAATTTCTTCATCTGTCGGACGTTCTTCGCTTCTTTAATCCGAATTCTGTACACAAGTTCTGAATTAATGGGTATTGTGATACAGTGAATCAAGGGCTAGCCACGTTAGCTTTCTTCGGCGTAGGAGTGAATTTGGTGCTGTTCTTGACGAGGGTGGTGGGGCAAGACAATGCAGAGGCAGCCAACAATGTCAGCAAATGGACAGGAACTGTTTATATCTTCTCTCTTCTTGGAGCCTTCCTCAGTGACTCTTACTGGGGTAGGTTCAAGACCTGCGTCATTTTCCAAGCCATCTTCGTCTTTGTAAGTTCATCCTAAACTAGGGTTTTGTCGAAAGTAAGGTTAAAGTGGAGTTGTGGGGAGACATTTAGCACTGCTTTTGAAGAAAGTGACTTTTCATAATCACTCCAAAAAGTTACTAATCTCTTTATTTGCTATGTAACTGAAAAAATTAAATATAACTTTATTAAATCCTTGTTCTAGTACAAAAATAGACCTATAATGAAACCAACAACTCAGCCTTGAAACTACCTAGCCGAGGATAAGAATATATTGAATTTCTGTCCTTGTTCCGAGAAATCAATATAGCCGCAGAAAGTTCTTGTCGTCTTCATGCTTCACAGATTGAATCTTCTCTCTGAGAAATATTTTTGTGTTTTCTAATGGCGCGAAGTTTTTGCAGGGTCTGATTTCACTGTCATTATCGTCGTACTTGTTCTTGGTGAAGCCAAAAGGTTGTGGAGACGAAGAAACGCCGTGTGGGTCACATTCATCTTTCCATCTAGCGATCTTCTACTTCTCCATCTATCTAGTTGCCCTAGGAAATGGAGGTTACCAACCCAACATAGCCACCTTTGGCGCCGACCAGTTCGACGAAAACGATCCTAGGGAAGGCCAGTCAAAGGTTTCGTTTTTTAGCTACTTTTACTTGGCGTTGAACCTCGGATCTCTGTTTTCCAACACTGTTCTGGGCTATTTTGAAGACGAAGGAATGTGGGTGCTGGGATTTTGGGCCTCCGCGGCTTCCGCCATTGTTGCACTGATCTTGTTTCTCTGTGGGACGCCTCGTTACAGGCATTTTGTTCCAAAGGGTAATCCTTTTTCTAGGTTTTGCCAAGTGCTTGTCGCTTCTTCCAGGAAATGGAAGGTTGAGAGGAAGATTGACGGAGAAGAAGATGATCTGTTTGAAGAATATGAAAAGGATGGGTTTAAGATTGGTGGAAGTAGAAAGATCCTCCATACCCATGAATTCAAGTGAGCTTTTTAATGCTTTTTTTTCATTAAAATGGCGGCTTTTTGATTACCCAATTTTTCTGACGTTGTCTATGTTGTCTCAGATTTCTGGACAGAGCAGCTATGATCACATCGAAGGATTTCGATGAAAACATCATCAAAGAAACTCATAATCCATGGCGTCTCTGCCCAGTGACCCAAGTAGAAGAAGTAAAATGCGTTCTAAGACTCCTCCCGATTTGGCTATGCACCATCCTCTACTCTGTCGTCTTCACACAAATGGCCTCCCTCTTCGTAGAACAAGGAGCCTCCATGAAAACCACCATCGCAAGCTTCCACATTCCTCCGGCGAGCATGTCGAGCTTCGACATTCTCAGCGTAGCCGCCTTCATCTTCATCTACCGCCGCGTCCTTGACCCGATCTTTGCTAGAACAACGCACTCGAAAGGCCTAACCGAGCTTCAAAGAATGGGAATCGGCCTAGTCATAGCAATAGCAGCCATGATTGCAGCCGGAGTAGTAGAATGCTTCAGGCTGAAATACGCCATTAAAGCCAATCAAACAAGCACGAGCTCGTTAAGCATATTCTGGCAAGTTCCGCAGTACGTTCTGATCGGAGCTTCGGAGGTTTTCATGTACGTGGGTCAGCTCGAATTCTTCAACGCTCAAACCCCAGATGGATTGAAGAGCTTCGGAAGCGCTCTCTGCATGACATCCATATCCTTCGGAAATTATGTCAGCAGCTTGTTGGTGACGATCGTGATGAAAATCTCAGCTAAAGACGATAAAATGCCTGGTTGGATACCTGGAAATCTTAACAACGGACATTTGGACAGATTTTTCTTCCTTCTTGCAGCTTTAACTACAGCAGATCTTGCCGTCTACATCGTCTGTGCTAAGTGGTATAAGTATATCAAGTTTGCAGGCGGAGTTGAAGAGGTTGGTTGTGATGTTGCTGGCTCTGGTTCGACCAAGCTTCAATCTGTTTAGGCTATGGCGCCAACCATTTCTTTTTCTCTGAGCTTCAAGGGGATCCTCAACTGAGCTTTAAGCTGTTTAGGCTATGGCGCCGGCGCCGTCGCCGGCCATTTCTTTCTCTATTTTGGGGATGGGGGAAATTTGTTTTGTGTTTGTACCGAATAAGAAATGGTGGGGATTGAAGGTTGATTATGGCCATGATGCTGGAGAGATAGAGATCTGCTCTCTGAGCTGAGCTTCATTTGTTGTAATCCATTAAAGTAATTTGCTCAAATAACAAATTATTAGTTTTTATTGCAAGTATTAAACAATTTTCTATACAAATTAGACCACGCTATAAAAATTAAACTATGTTTGGTTTTGATCGAAACCAAACCACACATATATTACAATATTTTTATATTTTTATTTTTATTTTAAAAATTACGAGAAAAAAAACTTAACAACACAGAGTAAACCAAAATTTATTATCTTAGTAAAATAATTTTATTAAATTCGATTACGCAATATATAAATTATTTTTTATCTTTTTTTTTTAAAAACAAAATTGTATCTTCTTTTCATTTATTTATTTATTTTAATTAAGTGATAATCTACACTCAAATATGAGGTGTAACCCATCAAATATATATATATGATCGCGATTACAAACGTTGAATCTTAAACTTAGATTTATAAGATGTTAAATGAAAGCGTGCAAAAGCAATATCTTGGACAATTAAGTTTTCAAACTTTAAATTATAGTAATTAGCCAACAAATTTATTATTTTATTGTCATCGTTGCTAGTTTTTCTATTTTACACATGGTATGCACGTACACGTATGATTTTTGTGATCAATGATATGCACGTGTTTGTTCATGTCCATATTTTTGACACTTTACGAGTAATATTAAGTTCACTCTTTAATTATGCACTCTAATTTTATATCTAGAAACGTATTTTGTAGTAAATGAATTAATTTAATTATTACTCTATTTAATTAGTGACAGGCAAGCGACGCGTCATTAAGTGAGATTAGAGTGTAAAATTAAATATTAAACTTAACATTATTCCTTTACTATATATTAGTTACTAAATTAATTCCAATAAACCTTTCAATCCGAACCAAGTGAATTAAATTGGGCTGTCGGATCTGAACCGGTCTGATATGGTCCCAAAGGGAGTTAAAGTAAAATCAAACCGCGGGTTGGTTTTAAGATTTCAGATTCAGCCATCCGGGTCAACTTCTTGAGAGCTCCTCTGCGAAAATTCGTGTAGCTCTCTCTCTCTCTCCCTCATCGTCTGTGAAAAATCAGGATCTTTCTCTTTAAGGGTGAGTCTCTCTCTCTCTCTCTCGACTATTTGAGTTTCCATTGTTGATGAATTTGTTCTTTGAGGAAGGTTTTATCTCGGTAGAAACTAATTTTGCAGCTACTCTTTCTATCACTGATACAGTTATGGATTTTGTGCAATTTCTCTCAACTCTTCTGTCAATCAGATTCGTTTTAGGCAATTTCTGGTTTTTCTGTAGGACGGTCGTATTGATGAGTTCTTTAACGTGAACGAAACAGCATCTGATCGTCGTCCTCATCAGAAATGTGGAGGAGGTCTCTCAGTTTCTCGTCCAAATTACCTTCTTTCTCTTCATTCTCGAAACCTTCCTGTCTTCTTAACTTTCCCTGCTCCTCCTTTTGCTCTGCTTCTGATGGTGTATTTCGGCCACTCCTATCCTCCCTTCACCGCTACTCATCTTCATCTTCTCCCCCTCCTGATTCCATTAAGTTAAGTTTTCAGGAATCTCATGGAGTAAGGGATTTTTCAACTGCGGCTGATTTATCAAATTTTGCCTCCGGATCTCTCTACAAAGCGAGGGAAGTCGTGGACTTTGCTCGTCACTATGGTCGCTGTTACTGGGAGCTCTCCAAAGCTCGCCTCAGGTACCTTAAATTTGTATGACTAAGCTTTTTTAGCGTTTTTTATTTCTTTATTTTTTGAAGTCTTAACGATTTTGATGTTGCAAATCTAAATTCTACTGTGTTAGTGTAGATAATTTCCGATTATGATCCATGTCACTTGTTAAATTAAAGATGTGTCATTCATCTGCGATGTCGTTTCTTGAATAATATTTTCAGTAAGATATCGAGGATAATGAATTTCATAGGAATGGTTTGTTTGATAATTAAAATTGCACCATAGGCTAGTAAATTATTTTTCTTTGATGGAGGACTTCTTGTGTAAATCATGCCCACATGATTGCTGTTTCTATGCTTGAAGAATTTCTATTCCACAACTTACACATTCATGAATTTTGGGATATGATCCTACCGGTTCTTTTTAAAAATTGCCCACCTTTTTTACAGCATGCTGGTCGTTGCAACTTCTGGGACTGGATATGTTCTTGGCAGTGGAAGTGCCATTGATCTTGCTGGTCTATGTTGGACATGCACCGGGACAATGATGGTTGCAGCAGCTGCAAACTCTCTAAATCAGGTTTCCCTTCCACTTCTTCCTGTTTTGAGACTTGATAGGAGATAGAAATTAAGATGAATGTAAAATGAGTGTGGTTACTTGACGATAGAAATTGTAAATTTTTAATATTTTCTCCATTAGGCATTTGAAGTAAGCAATGATGCCAAAATGAAGAGAACGCAACAAAGACCATTACCTTCAGGACGTATTACAATACCTCATGCTGTCACATGGGCTTCATCTGTCGGTTTGGGAGGCGTTGCTTTATTAGCTACCAAGGTATAGTACAAATTGACTCTCCTTTCCTTGCGTATGTATTCCATGTCGACCTTGCAACATATAAATCTGGCGAGATTGTTGCAGGCTAATATGCTGGCAGCTGGTCTTGCTGCTTCTAATTTAATACTTTACGCATTCATTTATACTCCTCTGAAGCAAATTCACCCAGTAAATACATGGGTTGGGGCTGTTGTTGGAGCCATTCCCCCACTTCTTGGGTAATTTCTTATCTATTTTTAGCTTTCGTTCTACTTCCCTTTCTTTTAATTAAGATAGAGGTCATCCTTATTGAACATTATTTACTCTGGAGTAGTTTCAGACTCGGCCTAAATACTGGTAGACTTCCTTTTTAAATTCCCAGTGGGTTATCCTTGATTGAGCTTGATTTATATATTTTTCAATTTTCAGATGGGCTGCATCCTCTGGTCATATTTCCCTTAGTGGATTAATTCTTCCCGCTGCTCTTTACTTCTGGCAAATACCTCATTTTATGGCTCTTGCATACTTGTGTCGAAATGATTATGCAGCTGGAGGGTATGGAGATGTATACTTGTTCTGATATTATTTGTTATCTCATTCCTTGCAAGTTTGATTAGTTCTCTGTTAAAGAATTCTTACTTGAACGTTCCCTTATAAAGTGGATATTTCCATCTGGTTGCCTTGGGAGTCTCTTTTGTGAAGTGTCCTAAGAGTGGAGAAAACGCTTAATCACGGACTCCAAGTTGAGGACTTGTGTTCTTGGTGAAAAAAATTACAAAATATTTATGTTACACAAGTTTGATAATTTTTATTGAGTGATTTGATGACAAACCTTGAAACAGATTGATCTCATTGAGTGGGAACTTTGAAGACTGTATATGTTGATTCTTTCATATTTTTCGACTCACTTTCGTTTCATCTAACGTTTATTCAGGTTTAGGATGTATTCTCTCGGCGATGCTTCTGGTCAGAGAACTGCGGCAGTGGCTTTAAGGAACTGTTTGTATTTGATTCCGTTGGGATTCTTGGCTTGTGATTGTAAGTTTACTGTCTCCTTGGCCGGGGGGGGGGGGGGGGGGGGGGGGGGGGCCGGAGTTCTTTTCGTGCCTCACATTTGATCTAAGTTAAAAAGATCCGAGTAAACGAAAAATCACACCTTGACGTAGTGGTCACGTGTCATTCAATTATTGATAAAATTATTACGGTATAATATAAATATTTAAAATAATAGTTATGTGAATCGAAGTGTAAATGCAACATTACTTGTAATATTAACGCACTTTCTCGTTTAAGTTCTCCGGCTGCAAATGTCTTTTTTGGTAATCATAAAAATCCTTTTCTTTCTAGTTTTATTCGATAGAGGAGCAACTCTGACTTTGGATATAGAGTTAGAATACGCTGAGATTTGGCTACAATGACAAAGATTTAGACGAAAACTGTTTCAGACCGAGTATGTCTGTCAGGGTCAGAAGCAATACTCCCTGATTGCAACTCTATTTTTGAAAGCCTTTTTGAAAGATTTTAGTAGTTAGAACCATTAAGCTTGATGCCAACCTTGCATTAGAGCTCTCTCAGATGTGGAAGTATGAATATCTTATGGTTTCTATCCTCATGGCCAATATACTGATATATACTCAATGAATATTGACTTGCAGGGGGCGTGACTTCTGGATGGTTTTCTCTAGAATCGTCGATTCTTACGGTTGCAATAAGTGCTACTGCATTTTCCTTTTATCGACACCCGACAACGCAAAAAGCCCGAAGAATGTTTCACGCAAGTCTCCTATACCTTCCCGTATTTATGTCCGGACTTCTGTTTCATCGGCTCGCCGCAAACGAGCAGCATATCGAAGAAGAAAACTCCGTTGAAATTTCGGATCGAGCTGAATCGAACGACCCAAAGCTAAAGCAAAGGCTAAGTCGGCCACCCGTATCGTATGCATCTGTTGCACCCTTTCCTTTCTTGCCTGCTCCTGCATATGCTCCTCCTATTTGATCAATTGTTCGCTTTTATTGAATTTTGTTTCCTCTATGGTGATGAGTAGAGGTTGCTTTGTAAATTTTTGGTCTGGATTTTTGGGCATAGAGAAAGAATAAGTTTCCCATTTTCCCTCAGCTTTGGGTGGAACAAGGAGAGTTTGGATTTGCAAGTAATATTTATTTATTTTCATTTAATAAAAATAATTTTCATGAATAATAATAATAATAATTAATCAAATTACTCATACTACTCTCATCGACAAAACAACAATAATTATCATTTTCGATTTTTTTAAATTAATTTTATTTTGAAAAAAAAAATTATTTGTGTTGGGCTTGTATTGGGCCTTGAACTATATGCTTTTTTAACTTTTAAGCACTGCTAATAATTCTTCCAATGCCTTGTCGCCGAGATGGCGGTGAGACCCAAAACGGTGGCGGCGCTGCCGAACCTCCTTCGAAGTCTCCGCAAGGAGCTCCCCAAGCCCCCAAAGAGCCATGGCGGCTTACCATCTCTCAGACGTGCTTTCTCTCTCTACGACCAGATCAATCTCATCGATAACGTCCCTGAAGATCAGCTTCGTTTTCAATGGTTTTTGTTGCTTTATTTCTCTCTTCAAGTGTTCTGTGTCTACTTTTTCTTTTAATTCTTTCCCATTTATTCTTTAAAATTGTTTCTAGTAGTGGAATTGTCCCGAACGAGATAAATTTGGAGCAATTTTATTGTTTTTGTTTGAATTTGTAGGAATACTGATACAGGTTTCACTGTGAATGGAGTTGATTATGAGGGGAGCTTGCTTTGTGTTGGAAATCTGTTGATGTCTTGGAGCCCCAAAAAATTTTCAGATATCACTGCGGACAGGTATCTTCTTCCCCCTTCATCTGATCGTCATATTATCAGTTTTCTTTTCTTCTAATGCTTGATCAATAGACATTAGTTATAACTATGTTGATGATCCGTTGAACTTGATATCAAGCGATTCGTATTCAGAACGTCCGCATCATGCTCTGCATGATTTGCAGCCCAACGGCCTGGACATTAAAATAAATTGAGGAACTCAAAAGAAAATTATCTGCAAAATTTGAAGTTAAATACTTGAGACCTTCGAGGTATTTCCTTGGCATAGAATTTGCAAGGAATATAGAAGGCATTTATCTATTACAACAAAATATATTGATGTAGCATTGGAATCAAATTAACAATAAGAAGAAGTTGATAAGTAAAGAGGAGAAAAAAATAGAAGCTTAGATGAGAGAAAAAGAAAAGAAGAGGGGAATGAAAGAGTAGAATTGAATCGAAATTTTCATCACAATTATCATAATCTACTTTCAAGTTTCAATACAAAACTTTAAATATTAAAATTAACACAACCCTAGTTTATAAAAAGACAAAAACTAGAAGGTAAAAGAGATTTAAGATTATTGATACAAAAGCTAATAAAAATAGATAAAAATAACTAAGGCAATCAAAGTGATGTCCTCATCTCTTATGGGTATAAGAAACTCGACCTAGTCGAGTTGACAAAACACAACATAGCTGTAGTCAAATAAATATGGTCAATCTCCCAACCATAAGCTAAGTGTTTGAGAAAACTTCTTTTGAGTGGATGGAAGGTGACTTGGGCATAGGAACGTCTTGCCAACTTTGATAAAACTCCTATTTGATAAAACTCCTATAAGTCTGCATCTACCCGTTGAAGTGTCTCTAGAAACCCACGTGCAATCACAATCAAGTCGATTCACCCAACAAACAAGGAAGCATTGAACTTCTTCATCAATGGTCAATACAATTTGTTTATCTAAAATAGCATCAATGTTATAAGTGTCGTGAAAAGTGGTCATGGAGAAAAAATGGTAACAGTAGTAGGATCAAAATCTACAAGTAGAGGTAGAAGAGGATTATTGGAGGGATTGAAATAACCTTTATAAGCTATAAAGTCTTCAAAATTAAATGTTGAATGATAACCAAAATATGATGGGAGATAAACGACATGCATTTGAACCAATGTGCTTAAAATTTTTAAAAAGGATGAGCACTACGGGCTTGTAAATTGGAAGAGGATCCAGATGAATGCCGCTACAGTCGAATATGAATCATCACGTAATGCCCAATATTAAACTCAATGTGTCATTTGTGTAAATCCACTCACGTGTATTATGATGCATTACTTGCTTTAAGTAATTTATTGATCTCAATATGCAAATTATGAAGATGTTGTACAAATGCTTTAATTAAGTGCCTTTGAGGAAATAAAAACAAGGTCTAAGGGCCAAGTAAGTTTACGACTTTGAGCAACTTCTTAGCAACGCATACCTAATGACCAAAGCATAGAACTATTGTATGCAATTTGAGTTGTACGGAAAATTAATTTTTATTCCTAAGATTTTTCTTGACCATACATCTTAATTAGCATCTAAGAACACAATTAACAATTTCTGTTTGCGGATCAGTCTGAGGATGATATGTTGTTTTCATTGAAGGAATGCCCAGGGTGTCTTTGTGTCACTTCTGTCTAAACATGCTACTAAGCCTTACTTTTGTCGCATCACATTTAATCTTGAAAACTTTGAAAAAAAATGGAAGTCTCATCAGCGGAGCTTTTGTCATTCTCTGCTTCATTACTTTAATGTCATTGTTGCTTCTACTGTCGAATGAAATTCTCTTATCTTCATTCACTTGTAATAGGAGCCATCATTCACTCCTATTTACACACACTGAAATAGAAATAAAAACATACAGGGAAGCTTGTACAGCAAAAAGGAGAAAAAATTGCCTTTTCCAAATATTAGTAGGATAATTTCTTAATGTTATAAAATATGAGTTTGTATATATTTACCTCAAATCAATACTATTAAAAAAAACTTTTTTCACAATTACTTGTTGAAGAGAATCAAATTGAAAACCATTGTTTGTTTCTGTCTAAAGATACATGCACGCACACGTGAAGTTGCATCATTTTTTTTTTCACTTGAATGACACTGTGCAGCGTTTATAGTATTTATTGAATACATAAATACACACTAGTACTTGCTCACATACATAAGTGTTGTATTTCTGATGGTCATGTTTTTTTTTTCAATAGAATACCTATAAAATACTAATTACTACTGTGTTTTTATATCTTCTTAATTCTGTTTGGGGATTTGCAATTTGGAGATTTTAGTTAATTCTCACGCGCATCTCTTTATCTGACTTACCATGTTTTTATATGATGCAGCTTATCTATCTTCAAGATTGTGCGACCTGTACCAGGTGAGAATTTAATATATCAAAAATATGTTTCCTTGTGTTAGGAAATGGGCTTAATAATACATCATAAATATATGTTTGATAGTCGTTGCTAGGGTTTCCCTAATATATTAAGGTTTGAAAATTAATGGTGATGTTTTATCTAGGACATATTTGCTCTTGGTTTTTTATGAATTGGATAGTTTGATTAGCAGTTGTATCTATCTTAGTTTGATCAAATCAACTTATTATTGTGTGTTTATCTCTCTCCCGTTTATCGGCATTAAAAGTCAAAGACAAATTTTGTGCTCCCCGTTTGAGATTTCTTTGTTTCTGAGTTTACTTTCTTTCTCATGCTTAATTTCAGAGATTTTGATTATTGGGTGTGGAAGGAACATTGAACCTGTCAATCCTGAATTGCGGCATTTTATTCGATCTGTTGGCATGAAGGTGGAAGCTGTTGACACCGTAAGTTTATTCTTTTTGTGTATAATTTCTTTTGGCATGAATATTTTTTGCAAGGAAAGAGAGTAGTTAGTCAGTATATCTGATGCTAATGCAGTTTAGCATCCAGAACATGTGTCAACTGTCAACTTTTTGTTCTGAATCTTCGAGTTGATTTTTCTTTGGTATATGCGCACTAAAACATAGACAGAAAAAGAGATTAACTAAATAAAAAGGCAACAAAAAAGACTTTCTTCTAATTGCGATGATTTACTCATCCAACTTGGATCAAATATAGTCTCGTTACTGCTCTCCCTCTATCGACTATTTTGATTTAAACTTGATAGAAACAACTTATGTTATGGGGTAGTCGGACTTTAATAAGTTTAATTAAGACAGTGATTCATCAAATGTTTTAATTATTTATAGTTTATGATTTTTGTTCGTAACGAAAATTTGACACGTTACTTGGTCATTTAATTCTGGTGAAGCAACGTCGTGTCAAGTATTTGCTCGAATAAATATGGTAATTTTTAGGAGTCGAAGACCATTTCTGTGGAGGATTCGAGTGTCTGTTACTCTTGATCTTGATGTATATTCTGCACAAAATTTGGTGACATTTTGATTTGTTTGCAGAGGAATGCTACATCAACTTACAATATATTAAATGAGGAAGGTAGAGTTGTGGCAGCTGCACTTCTTCCCTATGGAGTTTCTTCTTAGTCATAAACTCTTGACCCATTTTGGTATGTATTCTCATCTTAACCTTCTTCTACTCTTTCTTCCTCCTTGTTGCTAAATTCGTTCTGGATTTGAAATCAGTCTAACAATAAAGAAGTTCTAGCTTTTTTTTTTTGGGTTGATGCCCATTGATTCTCAAGACTCTACCCTCTCTACCACTAATCCATTTCTTTCTGTAAACTAGACATTAATAATTACATTAAATTTCATAATTTCTACCTTTTAACTCGACTAATTATTAAAAATTAATTAGAAAATAAAACTATAAATTAATTTTAATGGCATTTGAAATCACTTAATTTAACTCTGAATTATATTGGATGGTCTATGATAGGGACGGTGTCACAAGGTCAACATGTTTACATCACAAAATTACTTTTATTTATTTATAATGAATTTATTTGTTGATTATTTTTTTTAAAAGTTTTTAATTGTTTTAATATGATCTTAAATCTTGTCAAATATTTGTTCATTATTTAATCAGAAATTATACCAAAAAAGGAAATTACAAAACCTAAGAAATCGACAGCTTAATATAGTCTATAGTTTTTATCCAATATGTGAGAAAAAATTACTAATATTTGATCATATTCTTTTTCATAAATTTATGATATATTTCTTGGAAAATAATTTTTAATTTGTATAATTATAATAGAACAATTTAAATTTAAATTAAAGACCTACTTGAAGATTAATGAACATTTGAAGATTAAAGAAGCAAATTTTACGGGATGACAAATTTCCAAGAGTAAAGTTAAGTTTTCCTTTTAACTTTGCGTTTAAATATTTTTTTTGATGTAACGTTTATGTGTTACTCATTAATTAATGTAATAATTAAAATGAATTATAAATAATTAAAATAATGCATTAATAAAACCAATTAATGAACGACATGTCAACAATTTTTTATTAGAAGGTAAACATACGAGGAATGATAGTTTATTGTATTGAAAAAGATTTGCAAAATTAGCACATCTTAAAGGTTCAAAAATCAAAAAATAAGTTGGCTTATAAAATGGCCGGTTCAAACCGTCGTCCTAGTCCGTAATCCACTCGGCTAGGGTTTTAGTTCGTCTGGTCCCTTGTTCTTCCTCAACTTGGCGGGAAAATTCTCAAGCTCCGAACTAGAGCTGGGAAATCTATTGTTAGAGGAAAGTTGGAGAACAGTTATTCGATCGGTAACTAGAGTCGGTGATGGGGAAAGACGAGGAGGAGATGAGGGGAGAAATTGAGGAGAGGCTAATAAACGAGGAGTACAAAATATGGAAAAAGAACACACCTTTTCTCTACGATCTGGTAATCACTCATGCCCTGGAGTGGCCTTCACTCACCGTCGAGTGGTTGCCTGATCGGGAGGAGCCACCAGGGAAGGACTAGAAGGCTATTCCGTGCAGAGATGATTTTAGGGACGCATAACCTCTGAAAAGGAACCCAATTACCTTATGCTCGCTCAGGTTCACTTCCCTTGAAGATTCCGAAAACGATGCGCGCCAATATGATGACGACCGCGCAGATGTTGGTGGCTTTGGCTGTGCTAACGGCAAGGTATGTCGCTGAACTTTGTCTACAGCTTAGTCTTCTTTTTTTTTTTTTTTTTTTTTTTTTTTTTTTTTTTTTTTAATTTAGTGCTGTTTGGTTTTTCAGTAAGAGTTTGGAACTGGATTTTTAACAGAAAGATTGAGGTTTAGTGGATTTTTGAAAGCTAATATATTCTTGTTTCTCATACTAGGTACAAATTATTCAGCAAATAAATCATGATGGAGAAGTTAATAGAGCTCGTTATATGCCTCAGAATCCATTTATTATTGCTACTAAGACTGTTAGTGCTGAAGTTTACGTTTTTGATTATAGCAAACACCCATCTAAACCTCCCTTAGATGGTGCATGTAATCCTGACTTGAGGTTAAGAGGTCACAATACCGAAGGTATGGGTTATCATGGAGCAAATTTAAGCAGGGTCATCTACTTAGTGGCTCAGACGATGCACAAATTTGTTTATGGGACATTAATGGCGCGCCTAAAAACAAGACTCTCGAGGCTATGCAGATTTTTAAGGTACTCCATCATCTATTTGGATTTTTTGTGTTGATCGTCAAACAAATGGTGTTTTTGGCATAATCCCTGTGAGATTTCTAATGAGTGGATGGCAATTGATAGCTGAATAATGAACAGAATATTGACTATTTGTCTAATAACCTGAGTTAGAGTTTCTTGCATTATATATAAGAGCGTCCTCTGAAATCTTTATTGCCATTACACAGTCAGATGCTGATATTGCATAATCGTTTAAACTAATCCCAAAATAGGTTCATGAAGGTGTTGTGGAGGATGTTGCTTGGCACCTTAGGCATGAATATTTATTTGGTTCAGTTGGCGATGATCAGTACTTGCTTATGTGGGATCTGCGAACTCCATCAGTTAGCAAACCTGTACAGTCTGTAATTGCTCATCAAAGTGAGGTACATATATTACAGAAATAACTAGTTTCTAGTCTATTTTGCAAGTACTATATTCTTTGGGTACATTACTATATTCTCCCAAGTCTTATATTTAAAACTGGTTGGTTCAGACTAAATAATATTTCTCTCCGAAATATTATGACAGGTGAACTGCTTGGCTTTTAACCCCTTTAATGAGTGGGTAGTTGCGACAGGGTCTACCGATAAAACTGTTAAGCTGTTTGATCTACGGAAGATAAGCACTGCGCTCCACACTTTTGATTGTCACAAGTAAGAATCTCCCACTACCATGATCCGTCCACGTCAACTTCTTCGGACTCATTTTTATATGCTGAGTTGTAGGGATTTGTATATATATATATTCTTAAATTCAATGACCGCTCTTATTTGACAACAGGGAGGAGGTCTTTCAAGTTGGCTGGAATCCGAAGAATGAGACGATCTTAGCTTCTTGCTGCCTTGGTAGGAGACTTATGGTGTGGGATCTCAGCAGGTAGTTATACAAACTTCTTTGGTTTTCTTTTTTTTAAAGAAATAGATTGTATATATCTGTATTTTGGTCTCATGAATGGTTTCAACTTGTTTGATGGTGGTATTGGAAGGATCGACGAAGAGCTTTTTTTTCGACAGTTCAC